>JBBPJQ010000526.1:0-21715 GCA_038088795.1 Boletus rex-veris
CATGTTATTTAGATGTATATCCTTGCTTGTATATACAAACAACAACAAACAATCTATGATTTGACTGAGATCCTAGTTATCAATTGAAAAGTGAAAAAACCCTTTCCATGGCATTGTGCTTTCAAAACAGCTGTATCTCAATGGTGTGTGAATCAAATCACATGACCCAGGGGGCTTTTCTATAGCCAAGAGTATGTACTATTTATATCCTCACCAAAGCTAAGCAGGATCCCCACAGTGCTTGGTGGTGCGCTTCACACACCACCATCCAGGTTAGTATGGAAAGGGTTTTTGGAGTCACTGTATACTCGATTATCTGTGCAGGCTACACCTGGGTTGAACTTGTGAATAGGACCTCAGCTCCTGAAAAGACCCTGGGGTATGTCTGTGGGTAGCTCCTTCAGCAATACGACAGCGAGGGCTGGAGAGGAGACAGGTAGTGGGGGAGTCGTGCCAGTGGCACATGTTGTTGCACAGCTGAAAATGTACATGCTCATTTTGCAGGCAGAAACGACAGTCTCCACAGTGTTGAGCATGTATACTAGTCAAGTGATCAGTTTGAAAGTTCAGTGGCACCAAACCTTTTACTCACACTGATTGGCCTCCTCTCGAAGGACAGAGACTCTGCGGCATGTCATGCTGCACACGGCTATATCCATGGCCAACTCGCTGGTGGCAGATAAAGACAAAAACAGATGCCTTAGGTGGACTAGTCAAAGAGTAAGCTTGCCAGTTTCCATATGTACAGTAGCTACTTACTTAGTTCTGAGTCATGTTCACCGTTGGTGTGCGGAGAGGACGAGGGAGGGACGGAGGGTGACTCTGCTTGCTCGTAGATGGCCTGTGGAGTGGACATGAGGAGGGAGAAATATGGACTGTACACTACCTGAGGATCTTAAATAACTGCTAGGAGCAGCTTCTTCATTCGTTCAGCAAAAAAAACTACTCATTTGAAGTGTTAACCAGAAGCTTCTCAAGAATGGTGTACTACACTTTAGATGTCATGTGAGCCACAAATACATATTGCAATGAGTCTTCCGAACCCACTTGTGCTTGTCTATTCATTGGCAATCAATCATAATTAACCAAGATCAAGTCTATTGCATCTTGTACATTTTAAGAAGTAATGGTGGAGTTGCCAGTGACAAGACAATGCACAACAAGAAGCAACTACAACAACAAGACCCTACTGCCTAGCCTCAGCGGACGGGTCATGCAATTGACGAGATTCCACTGATGGGCTGTGAGTCATGTGGTTAAGGGTTCGATCATCACAATGGTATGCCCAGTCTGGGTGGTCTGCATAGGAGGGTATGCTAGGGAACATCCCAGGCCCAAGTTGAGTGGTGTCACGAGGATGGAAGTCGCGAGGATGGAAGGCACCATAGATAGCTCAAGGATCACCGGGGTACACATCATGCTGATAGGGAAAGTATGGGTGTGAGTACCCAGCAGTGTGAAATTGCTCCTGCAGTGGGTGCAGATAACCTACTCCATGAGAACCTTCCCACCTGTCCTCTCGATCCCCACTGGGACCAGGCATTCCTTGGTAATTAGCAGGCTTCAGAGGAATGGGGGGAGGCGGAGGGATGGCAGGAAGAGATGGGAAGGATGCCTGGGGTAAATGTTGATCAGAGCTGGTGTTTCCCTCTGTGGATGGTGCTAACATGAAAGCGGGTGGAGAGTTGAGAGGTTCCATGTCCTCATCCAGTGTCTCAATGAGTGGTGCCAAGGGGGCATGTCGCTTTGGAGAAGGGGAGGTTGGTTCATGGATTACTTGTGAAGATTGCGCTATATGACCCTCTGGGTCATTCAAGGCCCCTGCCAGCAGATCCAGGCGCGGGGATGCCAGAGAGTTGGTGAAAGGATTGTTGACTGATAAGTAGATTAGTGAACAACTGCCTGAGACAAGATCATGCACACTTACCATGTGGATCAGGCTTCGATGGCTGAAGGGAAGGCTTTTTAGAGATGTGATGCGGGATGATCACATTGGCTTTGCATTTTCCCGAGGGCCCCGGAGCCTGATAGTTGTCTTCGATTTTCAGGCCTTCAAGGGAGGTGGGGAACAGCTTTCATGCATCAGTGTCAGTGGGAATGGCAGTGGTCATGGTAGGAGCCACATTGACATTGGGAACTATATCACCCTCCATAGCTGGACCATCATCGTCGCTTGAGTCATCAGTTGGAACATACTTAGATTTTCCCTTCTTCTTCAGCAATGTCACCTTTGAAACAGCCAGTTTGGACTTTGACTTCTTGGCAGGCTTGACAACCTCACTCATGTCATCCCCGCTACTGAGGACAATAGGATCATCTGCTGTGGCCCTTGATGCATGAATCTTGCATGGCTTGATACGGGTCGCAGCATTACCTCGAGGAAGCTGGGCCAGCTCCTCAAAATCCATGGACCCATCCATAAACATCCAGTGTGCATTTTCCATATCGCTGTCCATGTGAGGTGGAGCACCAATGATAATGGGAGACTCAGACTCCTGAATAGCTCCTGATATGAGATGTTAGCATTGAAAAGTGAGAGAACAGAGAGATGACCTACTCTGTTGCAACTTCCCTTCAACCTTGACAATGGTAAGCTTGTGGTTTTTCAAGGCATGAAGGATGTCGCGCCGCTCGTGAACCTTGAGAGTAGTGATACCTTTCGCTCTTGACTGTTTCGTCCACAATTCTCCTGGCATTAGGGCTGAGGAGGGCCATCCATGCATCACAAGACCTTGATCCCCTAATATCTGGACCAATGAGGTCCAAGGGAGATTATTGTGCTTGATCTTCGACACATCTCCACCTGCCGTCTCTGCAGTGCCTGGTTAGATGCAATCAAGGAACACTAAGCGCTCACATACTTACCAATTAGCTGTAAGATACCATCCTTGATATGCATCAACACATTCTCAGATGATGTGGCAGTGTCAATCTTGTGGACATCCTCTATGTCTGCATGTGCTGTAATACGCATTGGGTCCCCTGTCATCCCAGTTGATTCCTTATGTTTACCATCCTTCTTTTCATCACTGAAGGTGTTGCTGACGATCTCCAAGGAAATATTGTTGCTGCAATGGTGTTAGATGATCAAAAAAAGAACGAAATGAAATGGCCATACTATACGTGTGATTTTAGGTGCCCAATAATAGCATCATCGTCAGCATGGCAGTGAGTCTCAAAAAACTGCAATGATATTAACTGAGAGCCCATAATAGAGTGCTTGACTTACTTTGTTGGTGGCCACGGTTGTATGCACGAAAGCCAGTGATATGTCCTTGTTGACTGTGTTGCCACACATCACAATAGCTGCCTTGAATCCATACTTGGCAGCTGCTGCGTTGAGCTAGGCAAAATGTTAGTGTAATTCAAAATGTAAGGCTGCAGCCTATCAGGCTCATTGTCTGCCTCCAGATCTTGTTGAACATCTGTGTACGTTGGGTAACCATTGAAGAAGAGGACACAGAGAGCTCCAACATGTTGTTGACCTCAAGTATCTCCTGCCAATTGTCTGGGTGGGCTTTCTTGAATTTTGTGTAAAGCTGGCCACGAAGCGAGGGAGACACTTTTTCATTTTAGTAGCAGATATGCGTTGACCAAAGAAACACTTACTGGCAACATCCACAGGAATCCCCGCATGGTTACACTCTTCTTCTTCGTGCTTCGTTAAGTATGACGGCCAAAGATTCCAGTGGTTCGTCCCACTGATCATCCTACCACAACTCTTATTCCAGCTATCCACTACTTGCTGGACAGAACAGGAGGTCTCGCTGACGGCTTTCATCATGATTTTGTCAAGGTCCTCATAACACGCTGCAAGGATTGCATTGACACATGCACTTCGTCAGCCAGATGTAGGGGTGGAAGGACCTTCTTTGGCAGCATTGTCAGTTGGAACATTACCATTCAGAGCATTTTCAATCAAGTCATCTGTGCAAGCAGCGAGGACAAGCAGATCAATGTTGTTTGCTTCCTCTGTCAAGGGAGCAGAGAGGGGAGTAGTGGGAATGACATAGGTAGATGGTATACAGGGCTCAGATGGTGGTGTAGAGCCAACATCCCCGAAATCAAGATCCAGATCGACTGCCACAGTCAGAGTGAGAAGTATGGGATCAATTTGCACCTCAGCAATGTGTGATGGCCCAGGCTGAGGGGCCAAGTTGGCATGGGGAATACCTGGAGAAGAGGTAGGTGATGATGTCACGATGGGATATGAGGTGGAGGCGTCTGGCTGTTCAGGCTGAGGGTCCAAGTTGGCAAGGGGAGCACCTGGAGATGAGGTAGGTGATATAATCATGACAGGATGTGAGGTGAAAGTGTCTGGCCATTCAGGGGAGGGTATGACAGAGGGAAGAGCATCAGTAACGTATTTTGCAGCCAGCTGAGCTCTGTACTGCCCTGCTTGGTGAATGAACTCTGCAGCATGCTGGGTGGGCTTGATTCAGGTGTGGAGACTGGGAGTCTGGATGGGTGGTGGTGAAACATAGTGACTGCCCCCCACTTGAACCCCAATGGTGTCACCACCTCCTTCATAAGAAGTTGGATCAAGGGGCAGGGGGGAAAACATGGGCGTTTTTGAACACCCTCGTACCTTGCGCGGTGCCATGGGCTAACAGGACGTCAACGATGGTAAAAGCAAACTCATCGTGATACTGACTGAGTTGGAGGGGTGGCACAGTTCTTGCAACATCAAAGTCCTGAGAGAGTCCAGAGGATGTGAGGGAATACCTCGAGTGGGACTTTTTGAACAATATAAAACCTTGACCCAGCTGACACCATCGGCATCCAAGAGCTCAGAACGAGGTGCATTGACGACGATCTTGCTTCTTGAACGGATAGATTGAGGGTGATGCTAATCCGAGAAGGCGATGACAACACACGACAGAGAGAATCTAACAAAGATCTTCGGGGTGGAATCAATAAGTAGATGCCATTGACATCCATGAGGATCGTTTGGAGGTATGGCGGGGAATGTGCAAAGCCTGAAAAAACTCTTCAGCATGGAAGCAATGAGCAGACTGCGTGGACAGCCATGAGGCTCGCTTGGCAGAATAGGCTCGGAACTCCAAGCCTAACCAGTGAATTACTCACTGATATTTCCATTGATGGGTAGATTCTCGAGAGGAGAGTAAATTGATGAGTCGAATGAGTGAACAGATGTCGTGATCAGTGCCGCAAAGCACAATTGTCCCTTATGTAATGCCAACACAAATGTCGCAGATTACATTGAATATATGTAACTACAACCACCTCACGATCCCTGCATCAATATCATCGAGGATAGCTTGAATGCCCTCTTGCTATGTTTCCACTGCATAGTGAAGTGTATAAGGACAGTCAATAAGAGACGGCAACGAGCTTTGTGGGCGATTAGACCTTCAATCATATGAGGATCAAATAAAATAAGACGTATGACTTAGGAAAGATACAGACGCAGTGCCCACGAACAACAGCACACATTTTCTCTGAGGTCCCTGTGGGTAGGATGTCAAAGATAAAGTCTTTGTACTTTTGCTGGTAGCATCCATCCTTGCTAAGGTCACCAGGGACGAACAAATGGTGAGGGCCATTCCATTGTGCAGCAATTGAGGCAGCAGAGTGTGATGCATTGCCCAACTTGAGATGTGTGGTGACATCCGATGCCAAACCTGGAAGGGCTGTAGGTGTGACACAAGGAATGGGGTTGGCAGAAGGCATTGATTGGATGGGATGTTGAACGATGGAGCGTGACCTCCGAGATGGGACTTTCAATGTCACAGCAGCATCTGCAAATGATATGAATTCATGGCAAACATCAATAAATGAGACAACTTATCTGGTTTGTTTGTCTTGGTCATAGAATGGGTGAGAACCATTGTGACATTTGGTTGAATGAGACTCGAGACTGATGCAGCGGAGGTAGAAGATGTTGTTTGAATGAGGTTGGAGGAAGATGTCAATTGGATGGGATGTCGAACAATGGACCATGACCTGCAAGACCTTGTTGCTAATCTGAAAAAGCCATGACAAAGGGAACTGCGAGAGACATGTGATGAGGCAGGCAGGGAAGTAGAACCCTCTGAACAATTGAGTCAGCAGCGAGCATAAAGTCCGACATCAATCTTTGGGGTGGAAGCACTGATGAGTAGACGCTGTTGACAGCCATGAGAATCATTTGGATGGTTGCTCTCGTGCTCAACATTCAATGTTTCAGCCATGGGACGCGCAGATGACAGAGGCACTGCTTGTACTTATGTAATGCCAATGCAAATAAGCACAGGAATGCCATATTCAAGATTCAAATTGCTGTCACCAGATAGTACATTAAATGTGCAACTACTTTTTGTGGAAGACAGCAGGGATAATGGTGGAAGACAAAGGCATGCGTATTTGTGGTGTCTGGTAAGTGGGGGTTGGGGAGCCACGAGCCAAATCAATAAGTACTGGAGGAGGCACATCAGCTGCATTGAAAAGCCTAATTGAATGTGCTGTGGTGGAAAGCTCGGTCAGGTAGTCTCGAGGAGTTCCCTTGTTTTTTCAGTAGCTGAGACCAGGGTTTGTAGGATGGTAAAAAAAATAACTACATAATAGATCAGCTAAAGAAAGGTGTGTGAACATGTACTCATGCAGATTACGCTTGTGATAGAGCACAACAATGGGAATGGTCGCCAGGGAGGGATGGGGCATATGTGCATGCAGTGCAAGATCCATTGTATCCTGGCATGCCTGACACACTGAGACCAATGTACACATGAGGGAATACAGGCATGCTAAACAATTAGCATGTCGGTTAGAGAGGGTCAATCCAAAAAACCCTCACATAAGTTGGAGTCTGGGATTTCAGTGATTGGAGAGGACATTGAGATGGGGGAGGGGAGTGGGATAGAAATCAGCGGCGCACGCAAATGGCTTAAATGTAAGGAGGAAGTCAAAAGCTATCCAAATTAGTATCACACAGAGGGATGCTTGCCCACTTGTTTGTAATCGATTGAGAACCCAATGTGTACGAACATGCTGAGATGATTCTGAATGCAGTAGGCATGATGAGTCTGTTCTGGACTCTGGAGGTTTTCTGAGGGATGCGAGGTCAGAACTTTGAGGTTGGAATATCAAGGTAACAACAGACAGAAGGTCCCTGCGGCCCTGGAGGGTCTTGGGGACAAGCAAAGTGCCTCCTGCAAGTGTGGGCATGGAGGTTTGGGAGGCTCATACTCCAGAAGTGGAAGGCACGTGCCGAGTGCCAACACGGATCCGGTGTCAGAGGTTCCCAAGGACTCTCTCTTCATGATAAGTGCTTAGCTTCCTTTTAACTTATACTGAAGCCTTCATCAAATCATGAATCAAGATCAAGGCCCTCCGATTGATGATCCTGCACACCACCCATGCCTGAGAGGCTCCATCGAGAACAATGTCCCACCATTGCCTCTTGCTCGGGGTGTGAAGCATTATTTATCTACTATGTGTTCCATGCAGCGATCCCCCAACATCCTTCAATGTCAATTTTCGACACCCATTGTTCTCTATGTCAGCCTCTCCACCACCTGTCTGTGTTAGGCCATCTTAATTGCTCTAACTCTCTGTTCCACTGACAGCCTCACTGCAAGGCTTTGATATCGGTTTCCGTCAAGATGATGACGAAACCGAAGTGGTGAGTAACAGTGTTTTTTCTTCACCAGCTTGCTTGCCGAATACATGATCAGATTTTTCAGCTGAACATTCAGCCAAAACCGTGTTCTATCGATCACAATTTCAGAATCACCTTGGCGTACAATGGCCAAGGTCTAGATGAAGATACTAAGGACAATATTATAGATGAACACGAGGACGTCACGGAAGCCACCAACAACATGCTGACACATGTAAGTAATTGCTTTGTACTTATTCTGAATCAACCCATGCCTGACTATTCTGATAGTCAGAGACAGGTGCTGCTGCCGACATGCCGACGTGCATAAGTAATTGCTTTGTACTTGTTCTGAATCGACCCATGCCTGACTATTCTGATAGTCAGAGACAGGTGCTGCCGCTGAGGCAACCACTCAGTCAGAGACAGGCGCCGCTGCTGAAGTGACTGCTCAGTCAGAAACAGTTGACAAGACAGTGTGTGTAAGTGGTTTGTCCAATTTTTGAGTCTCAAGACTAACTATATTACATAGGCTCGTTGCTGAATGAAAGTGTGCCATGTCTCACAGGAGATACAGTCACCAACTGCTGGGCCTAGCTCACACAGTATTGGAAAGCGGCATAGGACATTGAAGGACTAGTAGTCTACTCACCCAGATATATCAGTGTTGTTTTTGAATCCATTTTTAAAATTCTGTTGGCGGAATCGGTAGACATGAGTAGTATTGTGGCTTACCTCCAGTCGATGCAGTATGAGACTGGAGGAAAGCATGCAGCATTCATGACATGTGAGTCACTGACAGCGAGAGCTCATTTTCGATGTTCACAGTACAATGGTGGCGTCCGTGGGTTCAACTCAAAAATGTTATTGGATCACACAGATAGCACAGTCATGCAGAGATGGATGAGTCTCTTTTTCAGTGGCAAGCTCTACTGGTGACGAGGTCTATCCGTTGGAAACAGACAAAAATCCATATGGAGATGGTGTACTTAGTTCAGGTTGACAGAAACGGCTAGTATGCATGAATGTAGATAGTGTCAGAAAGTGGGAATATAAGACTCTCTCAAGCCTGTCACATCAAATCCCCGCAATACTGCCACCACGCTCACCAATACCCAGATCCCACAGTCATGCCCATTCGTCTGCAAGACGTCGATCTACTAGAATAAGCATCCCAGGAATGAGGGCACTAATGAGGGGGGGCATTTACAACAATGGGACGCGCAGTCCATGGTCCAATCCCAAAGTCAAGTATGGGATCAGAATGTATCCTCTTTGTAATGTTTGAGAGTCAAGTAATGAGTTTCTTGATGTTCTGTGGGAAATAGTTAGCAATGGAGGAAGAACACAAAGCAGAACATACATCAATGTCTGCGTGCCAAGGTTTCTGTTCAGCGAGGCTATCGAAGAGGCGGAGTTCACAGTGAGTGATGTGAGCCAGGCATAAAACCCAGTGGCAGGAGGATGGTCGGTGGATGGGAATGATCCAAACATCTTTGGTCCAGAACTTTGTGTGCTGAGTCACTCTCCAAAGGTGATCATCGTCGTTGTAGTTCACACATGGCAGATCAAAAGTTGAGAATACCGCATATTGGTGCTCCTCTGGCACTCCGAGCGCTGCAAAGAGAAGAGGAATACAACTGTTGATACAGACGTTGTTGATACATGACATGGGAGACATGAGCATCGCAATGTCTGAAGGTTCAAATGTAATGTGGCGTAATCCATGTCTTGGGGTGTGGATTCTTGTCGTCTCTGTGTCAAGCTGAATCAGTGTCATATCAACACTTAAGTCCTAAATGCCAATCAGCTTCCACACTATTCCCAAAAGATGGCAATTACCACTGGCAGATCCCAGGTGATTTTGACTGATCAAATGTTAGGGTCATTGTCATTGTCGTTGTCATGGGGATCAGATGGTTCTTCCGTGAGGTAATCCATCCAAATTGCCTAATCTGGATCGAGAGTCATAGATGCTTCTATGGCAGTATCGTCCCTTGTTTGTTCTTCATCTGGCAGGGCTTCGAAGGTAGTCTGGTTGACCCACGATAGTGATATTTTAGGCACCCCACCGGACAGCTTGATTGCCATTTCGGTGGTGTCCTTGATGTGCGCATCGAATCGTGCCCTTGATGCCAATGAACTTGACCAACGTGGAGGGAGCATCAATAGTTGCTCATGGCAATGCTGCAGGGTAAAGTAGAAAGCCTCATCTGAGAAAAAGTCAGTGGCAATAACGTAGTCCTTGAGATACATACTTCCTGGTGTACGAAGAGCAAGCTTGACCGTCACAAGTTCATTGCCAAACCAACAGCAAAGATTGTCAGCCTCCATGCCAAGTTGATGCTGTTCTTCTAAACACCGATCACGTTTGAGCATTGCTCGGATTCCTGCATGGACATCTTTGTCTTCCATCCAACGTGGAATGTGTCCAACAGATGGAGTAATCCAGACATCCTCCATCAACGACTGATCGTTGCGAAGCTCATTCAATTTAGTAGGGAGAGGAGTAGGAAGCGGGATTGACCATGACAGGTCATGGAGTTCTTCAAGCTGTTGACAATAAGTATTAAACTTCCAAATGGCACTCATCAAGGCTGGTTGGTGCTTGCTGATAGCCTTGCGTGTTTGTTGATGGAGTTTCATCCCTGGGGAAAGTGAGAATAGATTACATGACTCGAGTCAACCTACCGAGTGTTTTCTGCGCCCCTCTGACAGCCCGGTCCAGTTTGTCCCACTCGAAGAAGCTCCCTATTGCCCATTTACGTACATTGATCTTCAAGTCGCGAGCCAGGAGTAGAGTCTGGACAAAGTCGAGGCTGATATCCTGAAGCTTGGGGAATTTGTCACCCACATTGAGCGACATATAAAGTATGTCTACCTTGGACATCAATCAATCATGAGTATGCTCCAAACTCGCCATGGCCCCCAGCGTATCGTCAGAAATGGCATGTTTCTCCATTGTGATCTTTGCTGCTTGGATTACTCAATTGGAGTTATTGATGTTGGCCTGGAGTGCCAAAACAGTATCAAGCTCCTTCTTGAGGCGTGTGGGAGCATCTGATCATAATTTAATAAATCAAGGACTTACGAGCTTGGACAGAAAGCTGTGCCTTCTTTTGAGAAGCCCATTGCTTTCACAGATCTTCAACTGGGATGCCACATTGCTCAATGTCATTGGACACTGCTTTTCCTTGTTGCCGTATGCCACAACGAAGGCAGTGATTGATCCAATCGCTGAGGTCCATTCACATCTCATTGCCAACCACAGCAGCTTGGCGATCGATTAGCCAAATACGGTGTTGTCACTAACAACGTTGAACAAGGATCTGCGCACAGCTTCTGGAAATTAAAGACATTTCAGAGGAGGAAAATATTCCTGAGGTGGAGGCTGCGTGGACACTGTCAAATGACAGCCAACTCAGAGATGGTGTCATGGGAGTGGTGAATGAGTGGGCTGGTGTGACAATGGACATGGAAGTGTGGGGGGTAAATGAAGTGCTCGGAGTACCCTTGAATGTCTTGATGTGATCTCAGCAAACCTGGAGGGAAGCCTCCATCTGTCACTCTACATGTACTTGGAGGAGGTCATGCCACTGCACAGCCATTCCGATGCTGCACTGGAAAGGGTCCTGGACAGCTTCCTTCTGAGTGATGATCAGATAGTACATATCGCATATGCTATCTGTAAATATCGACTTACGTTGTTGTTCACCATGTGAAATCCTCGTTGAATATAGTGGGTATGTAATGCTGAGGCAAGGGCATCGATGATGTAGAGATCCATAGTCCTCTGGGTTCATATCTGGTCATTTCGCAATATTCCTCCAAGTCCTCCTCTGTTCGTCCATCCACTATGGAACATGGTTTGTATTTCATCCTTTACATTCTGTATGAAGTCCGGTCCAAGTCCGATCCGAATTAACTTAGTCTGATGCCATATTTGGTCTATCCGACCCGAATTACCTTGGGTTTGACACCAAACATGCCAGACTTCGGACTAGCAAGTCCAGACTTTCTTCGGACCTTGTTTGTATGGTCTCGGGACTTAGTCATCACATCTGATGTCCCATACATACTGTTTGTTTCATCTCCATATCACATTTTTCTTGGTTACTATTAAGTCCGGAGTATGCTCCGAGACTATAAATATCTGTATTTGGATTTCCAAATATATCTTTCGCCCAGTCGGTGTTGATCATCTCTTTCTCATCCCTCGTCGTCTCAAATGTCTCCAATATGAAGTCCAGTGCCTGTTGCACGACTTACCTTCATTCTCGCTCAAGTCCTGTGTTCTCTATGCTTTCTCCTTCACAATCCAGCGCTCAGGTGTTTCTCGGGTGTCCTTCCATTGATTCCTCGCACCTGCCCGAAACCTCAGACTTTGTCTGGGACCTTCGGACTTCCTATTCCTTGTTCTCCTATTCATCAGCTTGCATTTGAATCCCTTTACTAGGGTTGAATATATTGCACCCTTCTTACTTTTCTCTAGCTTTTGACCTGTTTGGTTTAGTCCAGAAGGTTATCAGCGATTCCTTGTTATCTACAACGGCGTCACATGATCGCTCAAAAAGAGCATGGTAAAACAACAGCAAATCAATGGAAACAGCCATATGAGGCTGAGAAGGGGCAGTAGGGAATAGACTGAAGTGAACAAGGATTTGAGGCAGTGTCCAACATTCACAGCCTATGACTTCAATGGGGGTAAAATTGAAGCTGATTAGGTATAGTTTGCAATATTAGAGGCACTTACGATCGAACAGCAGACATAAAATATTGACAGATTTGCATGTGCACTGAGATCGACTGCAAAGAGTAATGGACGATGGAAACAGAGGAAGTGGCTTGCCCAGCGTTCGAGAGACATAGTGTAGGTATGGTTTGATCAAAGTTGGAATGATAGCTTTCCAGTTGTTGCATAAACATTTGGCAGAGAGATCAGGGAGGACACGCTTGTGGGCAGGATGTTGGGCCTCCAGGTTTTCAATCAGCAGCTGGATGTCATCAATGACCTGGCATTCACTGTTGCTTGGAACAAACTCTTGATCAGTTGGGTCGACGTAGTTTTCATTTGCAAGCTCGTCATCATCAAATTTGTTGGGTAGTAAGGCTTCAACAGAAGGAGGTGAGGACGGGACCTCAGAGTGAAGCTGTTCAAGACGAGCTTCCAAGCAGTGACGTTTGGCAGAATGGCCAGCTGTCTTGACATATCGTTGAGTTTTCTGTTTGTCTTTAAGATGCTGGGAACTCTCGAAGTGCTTTTCAAGTCCCCCAAAGGTTATCTGAGCATGTCAAGTCCCTGGTCTTGGAGTCATGGGTGAGTGAGAAAAGAAGGAGTGCGCAATGACCAATGATTGAACGGGAGGTGCTGATCAAGGCACCTGTGTGGGGGGCCCGGGGCGTTCTTGGTCAGGTGTGCTGTCACGCTGCTCTCTTACATATTGATGTGATACAGTCTGGTCCTGTCCTCATGGCAAAAAAACTGGTGGATATCCTCAAGGCGGAATATCCCACCACAGCCTAATCTATCATATGAGTCATATGTACATAGCTAGTATGGCGGTTGTGTTTGTGCAAGATCGGTCAGACAGCCTCCTCTTTGGGCATCATGGTGACAACCCTAGGAGCACGTGCCCTGTGAGAGCATCCCATGGGGTGTGACTAACAAACACAAGCACGTCAGCCCCAAAAAACGACCCACAGAGAACCACAAAGGGCAAACCCAGATCCAAGAGTACCTCGTTCAAGAGTGCAAAGTCGATATTGGTGGTCATGTCGCACTCACCTGGATGATGAAACACGTCGACGATCTCATGGTCCTTAAACACCTGTGTTCATTTCACGTGTCAGCAGTGCTTCATCGAACAAGGGAAACGCACCCGCAATGAGTTCCTGATGACTTTTTTGGTGTCATAGTATGACATGGGCATGGCTGCCGCCACCCTTGTCTTGGCTGGTCAGGAGGGGAGAGTAGCTCGGTGATGTGTTGCTCGACTTTGATGGGTGCCCCTGAGACTTCAACACGTGTGCCGATGGGGAGCATTGCAAAGCACGGCGAGGGTGTCAAAGGAGTGTTGACATGGCCATCTGGGTCAGGGAGAGCACCTGCGTCCACTGCAGTGAGAGTGATTGGTTAAAGCCAGGCTATGCTGGGGGTGAGGACAGCAGAGGACAGACAGGCATTGTGTATGTACTCGGGCCGTTGGCGGGCGCAATCGTCTCTACAAGGTGCACTGTCAAGGTGAGGATGTACAGCTGGGAGCTGGCAGACGATCTTGTGTGGGCACCTGCATCTATAAATCACCTTTTTTGGGACAGTTACCACACCAGTTACAGTAACTTACAGCAGTGTGACAGCATCACAGCATAACAGCTGACAGCCACACAGCCGTACACCCAGGCACATGACATACATGCACGCACAGAGTCAACAGAGTGGGACAGCACAGGCAGAGGATATTTGTGCTCACCGGCGTTCTAGTACCACATTCAGAGCAGATTTTATTCACAGAAGTATGGCGTTACAAGTATACAAAAATTCCCACCACGTTCCACATCCCTTATACCGCGGTGCTTAACGCGCGCATCACAATTCATAGTACTATGTACACTGTCTTTCTCTTTGTGTGGCTCGCCGGGTTAGATGTACCATACGAGACCTGTAAACCGTGCCGACTCGGGCACAGGGTAATTAACTTTGGTCGTAGGTGGTTGAAGGTGCACAGGGAATGGACACGCCATCGCAGTGGCATTGCCGGAATCATCCAGTTCAGGTTCTGGCTCCTCTTGAATAGGTTTTTCTTGAGACTGATACTCTCTAATCTGCTTAGCATACTCGTTCTGATTTCATTAGAGTATTCGGCACATGACATTGACGTCAAACGCACCATGTCATAAGGGCGTCTGACAGCCTTCCAAGCCTTGCTGCTATTTACATCCCCAGCAAATGACGTGTGTGAGACCTGCTCAGCATCTGCCCGAGGCAAAAATAGCCTCATGCTCGCGGTCGCGGTAATTCTGTCATCCAAGATACATTTAGCGAAATCACATCTTTTCACCGAGGGACCCCTCAGAAAGAACTTACACCCTGATGACGCTCAGGATTGAGTCTGCGCAATTCCTTTGATATGCTATCCGCCAAAAGTTCCTCTTCCGTGTCAGATATTCCAATATCGAGCAGCAAATCGCTCTTCGTCAGTGCACTGGCATCACCAGTACTGTGAGTACGCCTTCGACTCAGGCGATCAGCACTCGGTGGCATTGACGTTGGGCGGGGTGGTGTATAGTAGACCACTGATTCCTCCTGATCCCTCCTCCGCGCTTGCCTTTGTTTCTCCAAAATCAGCTGCTCCCTTGCCCTAATGGCATCCTTGGTTGGCGAAGCAGGTGCAGCCTGCTCCTCCACTGGACTCCTGAATGAAGGTCCCATATAGACAACCGAATCCGTTGCAGTGCGCTGTATTGGTAACGGTAAGGGTCGTGAAGGCTGTGATATAGGCATGCTGCAAAAATCGTCCATCAAGAGATCTATGTCGATCTCTGTCTGCATGCTATCGTCTCCAGTGTCACTGCTTGGATTGGCACTGGATTGGCCGGTTTTGATACCCTCCGTCACCAACTCCATCCGAACCTGGGAGCGTGCATTTGGCTTCTTGGTGCTTGGGCCAGAACTGCCTTTGACATTGTCCATAAGTCAGTTGAGGGCAGACTGCATTTCACCGAGTTGGATGGATCCCACCGAGTCTCGCAATCCCATCCCTTGGCTTCCACTTAGATCAAAGCTTGTCTCGAGCATACCAAAACTTGACTGCAGCCGTGGTGGTGTAGACTGTGATCGAAGCGGCTCCGCTATTGATGGTCAGGTAGGTAGTGAATCATCATCTGCGACTGCAGGCCATGCATCACCATCTGTGGTGTCCTCTTCATTATGTTCGACATCTTCTTGTCTGTCAACATTGGCAGTAGCAGAACTTATCGTGCACTTCTCGACGGTCTGGATGATCGCAAGCTCGGCACTGATATCAACAGTGCCAGGCGTCGTGTCCAAGCATCGCTCATCCTCCCTGTCCGACCCTCCGACATCTGGTGCAACATTACTCTGTCCATCGTTTATCCTTCTGTCCACTTTCTCAGCTGTGAGTGGCTCCGCATGGGGTACGGGGGAACCAGGGGCAGGTGATCCCAATGGGCTTTCCATGCTCCTTTCCTGCATCAACCTCATATGAGCATCCTCTCTGCTAATTCTCGTCCTTGGCATACACTCGCTATACAATTCTTGCGCACTTGCAACCTCGCGCAGGGGAGACCCTGTCCACATGGATGGGGATACGGATCTGAGGGTGGGAGAGCCAGTGGGTCTGGATGAGATGTTGAGCAGGGAATCAGATAGTCGAGGCACCGCCTCTGAAGGAGACGGACTGTGGAATGAACTGGAGGTGGAAAAAGAGTGAGGGTTAGGAAGGGGAGGAGTACTCGTTGTGAACGACGCATTGCGTGGAATAAGGTCCAACAGTCTGGGGACAGCGTCCGTGTTGTCGGATGGTGGTGGATTGAGGACCATTTAAAGCTCTGCCTCCAAGTCAAGATTCGACAAGGACACCTCCGACTGACCGATTGACAAATTTGTAGGGTCTAGAGGGTCGTCAAATGAAGTAAAGGACAGCTCGCCAACCTCTTCCTTCATGTTTGATATAGAGAAAGGGTCCGCAGTAGAAATGGCTACATCATAATCATCAGCGTCGGAAATGGAAAAGGACATCTAAACCCACTGCCATGACTAATCTTGGGGGAGCTTTCATCTCTCGGCAGTTGTAATTCGAAGCGTGGAATGAGAGAATCTTGATTGGAGTGCTTGCTGCACACAGGTTTCTTTGCTGGGCTCAGTGACGATGGCGTCATATTGATGTCCGCTTCAACTTCATCCATTTGGTGCTCTTGGCGTGCGCGCTCGACATGCGTAGACCTCCCAAAAGGAATGTCTAAGCTAGAAGATATATCCATCAAGGAATCCACTGTTTGGGGTGTCGAAGGAGAGTCATGCACGAGTCAGCTAGAATGGTGCAAGGGGAAGCCTGGGGCAGACATTGCGGGAGATGATACATTGGCTCAACGTCGCGCATGCTGAGCGCTCTGCGTGATGGCTGCATCTGTACGGGTTGGTCCACGGCTCGAGGCTCATGGAGTGATTGATTGGGAGAGGTGATGGTGGCGTGAGCCTGAGTGGCAGGGCTACTAATGCTGCTTTGGCCCGAGGGATCAGATCAATCATGGGCGGCAGTGGATGCTCTTCTTCGGTACTGACTAAAGGGCTCTTCATGACAGGTTCTTTCTTGATGAACCCTTGATAAGCTTTGGACTGCCGCCTCATTCTGAGACAGCAGGGCCACTTCAAGTCGCTCGGACTTCTAGTAGTAGACGCAGATAACTCGTGACTTCTGACAATGTTATTCAGTATTACTACTGTAACAAAGAAATAGCATAGTAGAACTCTTTGTTGAAGTAACTGTTCAACCAAAAAGACTGAGAAAAATGTGAACTATTGCTACTCATAAGACGTGGATCAGCAGCTCTGCCGAAGCAAGGAACAAGATGGGCATAAGATCTGATTTGATCGAGAGGAAAAACATCACCCAACAATGCGCCTGAGGCACGCGTTGCCCGCTTCAATACGTGTAGCCCTGTTGCTGGATCAACCTGCGACCGCTGTTGAGGGGCCACATCAAATCGTCGAGCGTAAACAAGAAAATGTTCGTCCCACGTTATCTTGCATCCTCTAGGAGAAAGAGGACGCATAATGAGGCAAATCTCAATGATGGCGTGACCTATTAGATGAGACTCAAAGTTATGTTCATTAGAGATACTATATATCACACCTGTAAGACCACTAGAAGGCCATTCATGGCGTCCATCTATGTGTAATATTGCTGCATCACGGCGGCCATATTCCCATGCATGGTTGGTGGGGTGAGCATTGATTGTAAATACCGGGCCAACAGAAGTGCGATCGTGGTGCAACTTCTGCTGGAGACGAACTTTGTACCAGACTTGAATCTCGCTGAATGGTAGGTGAACATCTGCATGTGCACGTCGCTGCCCTCCAAACGAATGAAAATTCTGGGCATAGGGTCCTTCACAACCCAGGTAATCGGCAATGGCTGGGCAAAGGTCTGGAATGTTGAACATTTCAGCAGCTTGATCAATTGCAATGTGCTTGATTGAAGGGTCATAGTTGAGACGGAAAGCAGTCAGTCCAGATGTAAATGTGTGGATTGGGTGTGGAATAGATCCCGGGACAGCGGTTAAAAGTGTCTGAGCAATGGAGAAGAAGTTGGGAACAGGACGCTTCGGAGCCCAGATATCATTGAGCAATGCTGTGGGATGCTCCTCAGAATCCTCATCCTCTGCACTTGGATCGTCTACATCACCCGCTGCTAAATCGACTTCTGAATCCGGAATGTCTTGGCCATTATCTGGGCCATTACGAAGGGCGGAACTGAGCTGAGTTGCTGTCTCGAAGGCCCGGCATCTCTCGATGCAATCCAGGTAGCAGCAGATCTGCGAGTTGAAATTGTGATGGTTCGTTGAGGCTGCTGGGTCTTTGATCACCTCGATGTGCGCATGTTCAGTTGTATCTGCTGACCATTGTACCAGTACACCAATCTGGCTTACGCTGGGTGTGACGCTCTGCATTAACTCGAGTTTGGGAATTTGCCAGTGGTCCAAAGCAGCTCCGCTTTTCGCTCCCCTTCGTAGTCCTTCATCGGTGATGGTAGATTTGTGTTCATGGAACTTAGCGAGAGCATCCTTGATCTTGTCACGTGTCGAAGAAGTAAGGACATGGGCCTGGGCAAGGTATCGAAAGTCCATCAAGGCATGGATGGCTATCACAGCGCCTGTTGGCATAGCACCTGCAATGACAGGCACAATGTATCACTGGACGTCGCGTTTTGTACGACCAGTAACCTGCTTCAGTGTGGTAATACCGTCCTTGAAATGGCACAAGCCGACAATTGGCTGTAAAATGGAATAGCGGAAGTCGAGTTCTTGGGACCCGAGAGCATTTTTGCACCACTGGACATCGTGATCCCAGAACTCCCCATACCAATGGTGCAACGCCTCTGGGGAAAAGAAGTTGGCAGGATCGGATAATGGCCAGTCATGGAAAAATGGTTCGGCGACTCCACTGAGCCTGAAGCATTCACATTGAGTGAAGTACCTCTCCACATCGTCCAGGTCGCATGTAATGCGAGCGAGTTGTGCAAGCGTAGTTGCATGGGTACGCTGTTCGTGACAAAAGGCATCACCAAATTCCTTGTAGGACGCCATTGTTACTGGTGAGGTCTTGCCACGCACACATGCCAGCATGCAAGCTTCTGGTGTATCGACAATATATGCAGCGAGAGGGGTGAAGCAATGCCGAAGATTCCCAACAGGATTGGACATCATATGCCCAATATGAGCAGCAGTTTTGAGAGGTTCAACAACAATGTCAAGGCATTGATGAAAGAGGTGTGCATTGAGGACGGAACACATTCTTTTATTCAGGTGAAGGAACTGGGAAATTGGCATAAGCGCGAGCAATAGGAACGCATGTGAAGAGGCCTTGTTCCGCACAGCCATCCTAATATTGGCCAGACCAGGGGATGGGCGGCCTTTCCGCCACACATGTTGGTGATGTGTGTCTTATCTGAGGATAGGATTACCCCGCAGAGCGTTGCGCCTTCTGGAAGCTTGGACTGTATCAATCAAAGGGAGTACACGGAAGTGATTGAATATGACTTACTTGCATCCACCACGCAACTTCAGCACTCATCCATTCGGTATACTCTCGGACTATCCTCTCCACCGTGGTGAAAAGACAGAATGGAGTATAGTCCATGTGTGGTGCATAGTACGGATGATTAAATAGTGACTCGATGCAGTCAAGAGCATCACGGTAGTACAGAATAACGGGATTCTTGGTGGGATGCGACATAGGTACGATTCGGTAATTCCAACGCAGTCCAGGTGGAAGGAGCTCAGCGCAACCTCGCAACCCCTTTGCAGTCTGAAATGAAAGGGGAAGAGTCCGTATCTACCGGAGGCAATGATTCTTGAATGAGTGGCAAAAGTATGATCACCGAAAAAAAAACATACCAAGTTCAATTTGAGATATTCATCAATTTTTGCCATGCTTAGGCCGGACTGAAGAAGATAGTTGGCCACCTGCCAATCATCATGAGATGCGAATGGGTAATACAGATTACTTCTGCGAAAGAATGAATAGGTATCCATCCCAAAGCGATCGAGAAATGTCTGGCCGACATCATAGACTTTGCCTGTGCTATGAAAGAACTGAACTTGATGGCCAAGACCTAGCGAAGCAAGGAGAGCTGTGGATGCGGTTGCAGAGGACTGAGAATTTGCTTGTTCGTTGTCCGGCTCGTCTTCGTCAGAAAGGTTCATTGCATCCTGGGAATTGGGGAAAAAATCCATATTGAAGTCCTCATCATCGGGAACAGGGGGGAAATCTAAAGAATGCGACAATGGTGAGGATGGCTCAGGGGAACCGTACTTGGAGGAGCCGTTTTCCTCCGTAGCATCCCAGACGGAAAGCACGACAGGCAGGACCTTGCTCCCATGAATTGCACTTGGAAGTTTTTTGTGCAAGATGAGCAGCGACACCCCGATCTGTCGAGAAGTGCTTGAGACACTGTGGGCAGTTTGGCATCGAGCTCAAACTAGTAGGATGCAAGGCAGGTCATGGTGATGGTGGAGTTTGAGTCGAGCCTGAAGCGAGATGGTACTGACTCACCGACAAGCCTGCCCTTACTGCGTCGCGTAGCCGTACACATGGATTGTGCGTGGTTCACTACTAGCTCGGGGCCTGTGGAGGACTCAGCTGTTGATGTCACAGCGGTGACAATTGCTTGGGTGTCATGATATCGCGGTCGACTCCAAGTGGGCTGGTAATTCCTGAAAATTAGTTAGACTCAGAACACAGATCGAAGGCAAAAATTTACCTACCTTCAATGAGTTCATAGTTCCACCAATGACACAAAGGACGCTAAAATTGCACGAGGTAGGTGGCGATTTGATCTTAAGTAGGATTACTAGTACATAATCGCCAAATCCTTGGCGACGTGTATCTATAAGTGTCATTTTCGCTCAAAGGTATGTTCAACTGCCTTCCACCCTAGAAATCTGACTGGCACATCCATGGCTGGCTCGTCTATGGGCACTGTGGCGACCATAGCCGCTGCGCAAGCCGCCTCGAACCAGGACCTGAGCAGACAGGTCTCATCAATCTCTGATGGCTCCAAGTCGTCAAAGTCTGAGCCTGAGGTGGCCAGTGCACTTGGGAGACAAAATTGGCAATGCTGGGCACTCCTGTTACCAGTTCATTCGCTCCTGGCCATTCTTTCCCTGTTCCCGAAACGCCTGGGGTTCCGCTGGCTTCAAATTCTTCCTTTTTATCTTTCGGCGGCTTTAACTCTCAACTTGATACCAGTATCAGTGATGCTGTCCTTGCCAGAGGGACACCTTCAGCCATCGGAGCACTGAAGCTCCATAGACATGCTGCCATCTCGTTCCATCCCACTGCCACCCCGTTTCGAAATCCCAAATCTGGTTCCTCTTGAGTTCTACACTATTCAGATACAACATTGGTGAGTGATATCAAAGTTGTGTGCTGATGAGGTGCTTTAACACCTACGCAGGGCGACGAGGTGTATGGTGATGCTGAAGAACGTGAACAGGAGGAAGCACAACTTGCCCTAGCAGTTGCGCGTGCTCAGCGCAAAGTTTATAACCTCGAACACCAGCTCGTTGGTGCATGGGTCGAGGAGTTGGAATCATTGGGAAATTTGTACTGGTTCAGAATGCAGGACATGCAACGCAGGGTTGCGGATGCTAATTTTGATATTGGACTGATTCATTGTGACATCTCCAAGAATGGTGTTCCATTCCAAAGTCAGCACAAGCGTCGCCGAACTTTGAGTTCTCTCCATGAGACATACATTGCTGGTATGTACCTTTCTCAGATTGTTGATTCTATTAGCCTAAATTATTCTCCAACAGCTGATTCTGGTTCCTCCGAACCCTGAGTTTTTATTGTACTGGAATATGTCTTGTTGT
>JBBPJQ010000527.1:0-21706 GCA_038088795.1 Boletus rex-veris
ATGTTGTGTTGCGGTCCTCACACAATGACGATAAGGCTCTGCAAGCGGCAAGAGTCCTGGTTGGATATGGCTGTGATCCTCTGGATACCAACTCTCGCGGTGAAACTCCTCTTCATATTGCTGCTGAACGAAACTACCTTTCCGTTGCAAGATATCTTATTACACGGGGAGCCAGTGTCCTGGCAAAGGCATACAATGGAGACACCGTGTTACATTCCGCAGCGACCGGTGACTGTGCTCTCGAGACTATCAAATTTTTTGTCAAGCACGGTTGTGATCCCGCTGTATCCAACGATAATGGAAAAACATTGCTCCACAACGCTGTTGACCATGGGCATATCGAGACCATAGAATATATTCTGTCTCTGAACATCCCTCCCCCTTGCGACATCTTGTTCACCGCGATACAGAGCGACAATAACACCGAGTACTGTCGTAATATCACCAAAACCCTTGTCACCTCTGGTTGCGACACTCAGACATGTAATTCAGATGGAGACACACTACTGCAGGCTGCAATCAAGAAAGGGAAAGTCGATGTGGTGGAGTACCTGCTCTCCGTGATGTCATCGCATAACTTGTCGCTCGAGGATCTCCTCTCAGCAGCCGCACTAGCACCGCCATCTATCCAAAGCAAGATGAGATGCATGATAACGGATCGTCGCGCAAGGTCTGAGAGCCCTGAGCTCCCCGCCGCCAAGCGGATCAAGCGTTCGTGAATCGCGACGAGAGTTCCTAGTAGGTGACCGCTCGGTTTCCATTACTCGAACTGACTCGAGAAATCATAAGACGTGGAACAACCAGTTGTCTTACGAGGTCGGATTCCCTCAAGCGTATCAGTATGTACTTGCAACATCCGAATGACGATGATCTTCGCGCTGTCTTTGACTGTCCTCAGGGTGGGGATTTTCCGAGCTGTTTATTTGTATACATACATGTCGATAGGTATTACGATGGCAAATGACCCCCAACGATTGGAAGAAACTAGAGGCTCTTCAGCTGCATGTCCTTGAGAGAGAAACATTTGCACTCCGTCACAGGCGGCACACTTGAAGTAGCCAAAACAGAATCCGGAATTGTTGGTGAGGCACCACCCGCACCGGGTGTATCATCTGAAGCTCGACGATGAGTAAAGCAAGCTTGTCTGAGAGCCCTTGCAGACGTCACTGCAAGGCTTCTCGTCACGTCCCATGACGGCAGGTTATCGTAGTTTGCGCAGAAACTGAACACAATCCTGTGCAGGCGAGGCTATCAACATATCGGGTGGGACGGACTGTACTCCGCGTCCTGGACCTCCCGGAAGCGGCCAATTGAATATCATCAGATCGCTGAGTGTCATCAAAAAGGAGCTCGCAGGAATCGTGTCGAGGCTTCACAAGCTTGACCTGCAAAAGACGATCAATCCCAAGTCGAGCATCTCAAGAACGAGTCTGTACATGAAAGGCTTCGTCGATAAGCACAACTTTGTCCCCAAGATCGTGCGACGTTGATAGTCGTCGTCGTTTAATCCAAGACGTGTTCGGCAGATCTCTGGTAGACAACAGGCTACCTGGTATCTTCAAGTATGTCGGAATATTTGTCTTGCATGCTTCGATCGTGAAAGCGCTTGGAGAGTGTGGTGAGCTCCAGCAGACGACAGACATGACTGGGCTCGAGTTCTCCTTGAACGCGTTCCTTGCCGATGGCTCGCAAAGCAAACGCGGTGGGAGTTTCGAGAACATTGGTGAAGAATACGAGGCACTGAGGGCCATGCGGTGGGCCTCCTTTCTTTCCCGTCTCCGGGCCCTCGACGCGTATTCGCGGTACGCACAGACCGCTGTTCGTCGAAAACGCGCATTTGGCCTCGCGCCGCTCGTCGTGCTGCACCGCATCTTCGTCCGATCACGGTTGCCACCTCCCCACACGCTTCACGGGTGGCAAGAAGCCGAGTACGTCCGTTCGATGAGCATGCTCCAGAGGAGGTCTTGTTGCCCATTGGTAGGTGTGTCGAGCATTCGGGAGAAACGGGATCGGCATGGGCAAGATGATGAGATGGATCACGGGTGACGAGTATGTTGATCTCGCGTTCAACATACTCGCCACCCGTGATGTACTGTTCTCGTTTGTTTCTGGAAAGGATGCCGTGTAGAGGACATTGATTCGTGTCCATGCCCCTAGTGATAATATCCCAAGGTTCTGGCCAATTCACTGCAGGGCAAGATAGAAACGCCAACTTGAATGCGGATGAGGTGGTCACCGAGGCTGTACTGCCTCGAAAATTTTGTGTGAAAATAAACAAGCGGAGTCACTGACATGACATCTGCCAGTTGGAGGCCCTTCAGGCAGCTCTGGCCAGGACATGTCGCGTGTTCAAAGAATTATTGCTGGACGGACACTGGGAAGACTTGCCCCACTAGTGCGGTGTCTTCCGGAATGCCGGGCATCTCGGCGGTCATCGATTCCATACCCACCCAAGGTAAGACGGTTACGGTGAAGCATTCGTTACACTTTCAGTGTTTGACTATCCTTCAAAGTGTTATTCGTTTCGCAGACCGCTTACACGGATCGAGTGGGAAGTTCTTCGCAGTTACACGCGTCGCGTCCGGTCTATATTCATAGACTACGACTCGTATGACATCCGAGTCAATGGACTCGACCGGAAATCCCTTGGAAGCCTACCTTTTCCGAACCTGCGCTATTTGCGTCTCGAATACATAGAGAAACCCATCCCTCTGTTTCGCCTGCCCCTCCCATCCCTCGTTTCCCTCGATGTCGAGTTGTACAGTCGACATTTGTTCGAGGATTCTCTCGCGTCGTTTGCCAGGATCACCCCAAGTCTTATGAGACTGTTCGTTGACGCGTACCATTACGCAGGCATCGACATGAACAACATCGACCCCAGTTTTATCCGCCAGTGGCGAAACCTCCAGATCGTCGTCTGTCCTGAAATCCACCTGGACGTGACCACACTCGTGCACCTGTCTCGCATGCCTGCATTGACTCAGCTCAGCTTTACGCTGCGCAGCACGTTGCCAGACCAAATATCTGAATCTCCTTCCGATTCCAACCTACCCTTGTTCTTCTCCGACTTGCGCGTCTTGACTATACATTCGGAATCCTTGGATCCAGTGTCGCGGTTCCTCTCCCGGACCCGGCTCGTCACCGAACTTAACGTCGTGGTTAAACGTCGCCCTTCCAAGCAGGATCTCGCCTCCTTCCTGGAAAGTATCCAGACGTCCGGCATCGGTCAGACCATCCAGAAACTATGGCTGCACCAAAAATACATCCCTGGCCGCACGTACGTTCCCCCAGGGGACAGACCTGTACTCGGCTTGGAGGACCTGCGGCCATGCATGGCGTTTAGCCATCTCCGCCGCATCGAGTTGAATATCGAGTATCAAGTGGACATGACGGACAGTTCACTGTTGACGTTGACGTCGGCATGGCCTCGTTTGCAACATTGCCGCATCAATGCAAGGTGGGGCTGGAACACACCCGGTGGGATCACGCCCGACGGACTTACAAGGCTTTTACATGCAAGGCGGTCGTTGACTCGGATTGCCTTCGCCATCGATACGCGAGGCTATACCGAGACCAAGACAGCTTCCGAGACCGCTACCGATGCTGATGGCCCTCGATCGCTGGCAAGCCTTGAACAGACTTCGAGCTTGCCACACCCGTCTCTGACTCAGATCAACGTCGTCGACTCGTTTATCGAAACAGAATCTGTACCAGCCGTGGCCGCCTTTTTCGCTCGCCGTTGCAAATACTTGTTCCATGGCTGGAATAGCTGGGAATTGGAAAAGTCCCCCAGTGTGGATGTGTATAAAGTCCGTTGGGAGGACGTATGCAAACGGATCAAGGGCTCTGCGACTGCTGGGCGTTCTTGATGACATAACGAGGAGTGTGGGGCAAGTTTTTGGCGCAGTTTATATTATTATTAGCTGTCTCGCAGTCACAAATGTCTCGTACAAGCTTAAGGATGGCTATTCTACGTCTTGATATTTTACACCGCCAAAGAACTGGCATCCAAGGGACGGCCGTATCATGCTAATATATAATTATTGGTACCGTAGCATCGTGTACTGATTCACTTCGTGATCCAGGTTACTGTAACCAAGTGCGCCGGTGATTCGGGCAGAACCGTTAGCGACACACACTTTGGTAAACTGGTACAAGTCCGAAAGTCAAAGTATCTTCGAACCACACATACGTCATTGACCATATTATATATCACCAGGTGGACGTGTTCCCCCAGTCGGGCGACGATATAAACTGAACCAGGACTTGCCCCGCATTTGACCACCTCCCCATGTCATCAAGAACGCTGACGGGCGGCGACAGTGTCCCTGACCCGTTTATACACATCCTCCCAACGGTCCTTGCATACATCCACGTTCGGGGAGTCCTCCAATGCCCGGTTACCCCAGGCATGGCACAGATATCTGCAAGGAGACACGACACCCGCAAAGAAGGCGGCCATGGCTGGCACAGATTCTGCTTCGATAAACGAATCGACGACGCTGAGAAGAGATAGAGAGGGGCGTGGCAAGGTCCATCCATGCGATGAAGGGATGTTAGTTTTGGTATAGCCCCGCGTGTCGATGGCGAGGGCGACCTGAGTCAAGGACTGTTTTGTGTATAAAAGCTGCAACAGTCCGTTGGGCGTGACTCCACCTCGGGTGTTCCAGCCCCATTTTTCATTGATGTTGATTCGTTCCAAACGAGGCCATGCCGATGCCAATGTCAACAGTTGGCTGTCTGTCATGCGAACTTGATACCCGACATTGAACTTTATGGTGCGGAGATGGCTAAACGCCATGCATGGCACCAAGTCTTTCAAGCCCAATAAAGGCCTGTCCTTCAGGGGGACCTTGCGGCTCGAGATGTAGTCTTGGACCAACTGTAGATCCTGGATAGTCTGACCAACACCGGACGTCTGGATAACAGCCAGGAAGGTGGAGATATCCTGGTTGGAAGGACAGCATTTCATTACGACAACAAGTTTGGTGATGGCAGGCAGTTGGGTCCGGGAGAGGAGCCGTGAGACTGGGCCCAACTTGGATGGCAAGCGTATTATCAAGGTGTGCAGATTGGAGAAGAACAGGGGCGGGTCGGTAGGGGACATCTGCTCTGGCAATGTGCTGCGCAGCCTAAAATCGAGCCAAGTCAATGCAGGCACGCGAGACAGATGCGCAAGCGTGATCACGTTCAGGTAGACTTTGGGACAGGAGACATCCAGGAGTTTTTGCCACCAACGGATAAAACTGGAGTCAATGGTGTCCATGCTGATGCCACGATCCACATCAATGAACAGTGTCCTAAGGCTTGGGGATATCTTGGCAAGCAACTCGAGAGACAGCTCAACATGAGGGGATGTGATGGATATGAGGGGCAGGAGCAACAAAGATGTGGCCTTGTGGGTATAATGAAAGTGCAGATCGCGGAGGTTCGGAAAAAGTGATTCCGTCGTGGGAGGTTTCGAGAGCCTTTTGAGAGATTCTTGGTCGAGTGTACCGACATCCTCTATAAAGATTGATCGGATGCGACGTGTATAATCCCGAAGGATGCCCCACTCGCGTTGTGTAAGTGATCTGTCAAACGAATAGTAACACTTTGTGGAGTAGCAGCAAAAAATTATTCACTATCAGACAAAGACAAAGTGCAGATAATCCTTCCTTACCCTGTCCGCAAATGTTCGATGAGATGCTTCAGGAAGACACCGAGCGAGTATGGATAGGTCATCCAACTCTTCCCAGAGTACGTCGAGTGCTGGTTCTTTGAATGTGAGACATGTTCTGGCCAGCGATGCAAGATTGGAAGCCGGGTGACAGTGACGAAAGATATTTAAAAGAATCTCATGTATCTCGAGCGCGTGATGCATTCTCTGATAGATGTGAATGGAAGTTAGAATGACACTCCTCAACAACAGGGGCCTTGGAGAACTGAACAGTTGCCTTACGTGATGCGCACTGCCACACATAAGGCTCGGGACGCATTGCTTTTTGTGACGCTCATTTACATCTCCCATCAGTCCGGCCTTGTCAAGGGAGTCGGTGAAGATGATGGAAGTATGTACCTCGGCATCAACAACATGAGTAATCCAAAAGACAGGTATTCTCCTAATTGCAGGTATCTGCACCATAGAATTGCCAACTCCCGTTCTCAGAGCTGGGACAGTTGATCATCAAAGAAGATGGCGGTATAGGGGACACCGTCTGCGCGGATGACACCGCGGTACATGCCATCACAGTTGAGCGGCAGGGCAACTGGTCCAGCAAGTGGTCAGTCCTGCGCAGAGCAAAGATACGGAATTGTTTACCATTGCCTTGTCTGTCCACAGCGATGATACCACCCATGCCACCATCCCTGAACAGGTCATCGACGACATGTTGAGCCGCTTCTTCGACAGGCTCGTCGAGATACTGCATACGATGTGCTATCGTCGAAGCAGCATTCTGGCGGATATAGTACTGGCAGTTTGAAAAAAAGCGCACGCAAGTCAGGATATCGCTCTGCGACATGGAACTATGTTCCTCGTACATCACCGTCACCAGTGCCAGAGACCCCAACACCGCACTGGACAGGTTTCCCCGACCAGCGGTCCCAGGTCCGCTTTAAGAGACCTCCCTTGCGTTGCCATTCCTCGGCCCAGAACCCACTGCCCATGACGGGGGTATCGCCCACACGTCCAACCAACTTGTTGGTCCTCCCACCTGTGGAGGTCACCGCGGCAATGCACCCTTGACTGTCCAACGCCACAGCACCAACGGTACCCGTCGGCATCAAATCAATCGGGTCGAATTTCAAGCTTTCCAGTGAACCCACTTCCGTTGTCTCAGAGTCTGTCTCAGAGCCAGTCTCGGACTTGGTATCCGGGGCGCGTGGCGGCTCGATCGGTTCAACTGGTAGGCCGAGTCCATTTCTATGTTCCCTCCACCTTGCCCCGGTCCAAAAGTAAGACGGGTCGACAGTTTGGATGCCAAGGTGTTCAGCACCAATCGTCTCTGCAGTCGCGCCAGAAAGCATGGGGTGTGGGGCGAGACTGGGTGCGAGATAAAGGGCACGGACGAGGTGGGAGGGGTTCTTGGTGCGTGTGAGGAGGGTGACAGAGTTGCCACGGCGGGTGGTTGGCATGGCGGGATGTGCAGCAGGGGGCTTGGAGAGCATGAGGGATGCTTCGAGTTCATTCTGTGATCGACCAGATGATGTGTATGTGAGCTATCTAGTGGTGTAGAAGGCAAGGGACCAAGAGGTAACCTTTCCTGCTGCGTTGAAGACGGCACCTTTGCCTGCGTTGAAGAGTGGACAATCTGTCCATAAGTGTGAGATACGAGATCGTTTTCTCAACATCATCATGAACACCCAGCTCTTACCTTCCAAGACCGTGACAGCAGCCACCGCAGCATCCATTGCTTCGCCTCCAAGCTTGAGTATTTCATGACCAGCCTTGAGTGCACGAATCAACACAGCTCTGTACTCGGCACGTTGTTCGGGCGTTGAGCGATCCCGGCTCATCGTCCCCGCGCCGCCATGGATGACCAGGACATAGTTTTCCGCAGCGTCCCGTTTCCCTGCGCGGGGAATGTTCCGCTTTGCTGCCAGAGGCTCTTCAGTGCGCAGTTCCTTGGTCATTGCTGCGGATACGGGGCGTGGTGACCGACATTCTCATGTTACCACGGAACGTCATACGCTAATTCGGGACACAAAAGGGTATAGGCAAGGATATGATTGGAGGATAGCGTTGTTTGGGACATGTCGTGGACTCGTGACAGACTTGTGAAACATAGACAAACAGTACATTGTACAATCCGAGTGAACTATGTAAATAAATAAGTAGGTACGATTTCCTGGGGCGTTCACTAATATGGCCGTCCGATCTAGAGCTCATTTCCTATTACTTCGTGCATGTCAGAGGAATCAGTAGACACTTGAAATGGAATATCCTGATGCGCATCAGTGATCCCAAAGACTGTAAATCGTAGATATCCGCACGACAGAATCGCAAACTCGCTCTCAAAACTAGGACAATCCATCGTCGGCGCGGATGAGACCGCGGTACATGCCATCGCGGTTGAAGGGCAACTGACCCGGAGGGTGGTCAGTTCCAAGTGGGCAGAGCAGAGACGCGAGACTGTTTACCATTCCCTTGTCTGTCCATGGCGATGATGCGACCCAATCCACCGTCCCTGAACAGGTTATTGACGGCATGTTGGGTTGCTTCTTCGACAGGCTCGTCGAGATACCGCATACGATGTGCTATCGTCGAAGCAGCTTTGGCGGATATAGTACTGGCAGTTTGAAAAAAAGCGCACGCAAGTCAGGATATCACTCTGGGACAAGGAACCGTGCACCTCGTACAATCACCGTCGCCTGTGCAAGAGACCCAACACCGCACTGGCTAGGTTTGCCGGACAAACAGTCCCAGGTCCGCTTTAAGAAACCCACCTGGCGTTGCCATTCCTTGGCCTAGAAACCACCGCCCATAACGGGGGTATCGCCCACGCACCCGACCAACTTGTTGGTCCAGCCTGTGGAGGTTTCGGCGGCAATACACCTCGGGCGTCCGACACCACAGCACCAACGGTGCCCGTTGGCATTAAATTGATTCTGTCGAATTTTATGCTTTCTGGTGAACCGATTTCCGTCGGCTCAGGGACTATTTCAAGCCAGCCTCAGGCTTAGTATCCGTGGGGTGCGGTGGCTCGATCGGTTCAACCGGTAGGCCGTGTCCATTTCTATGTTCCCTCCACCTTGCCTCGGTCCAAAAGTGAGACGGTTCGACAGTTTGGATGCCGAGATGCTCAGCGTCAATGATTTCGGCAGTCGCACCGGAGAGCACGGGGTGCGGCGCGAGACCGGGTGCTAGATAGAGAGCACGGACGAGGTGGGAGGGGTTCTGAGTACGTGTGAGGAGGGTGACAGAGATGCCACGGCGGGTGGTTGGTTTGGAGAGTATGAGGGACGCCTCGAGTTCATTCTGTGGCCGACCGGACGGTCTGTATGTGAGCGATCTTCAATGATCCATGCGAAAGATCAAGAGATGACCTTTGCCGCTACGTTGAAGACGGAACCTTTGCCAAGAGAGGACAATCTGTCGAGATCCTCTGTTCAAATCTCAAAGGTACTGGAAACTCTCAGCTCACTTACCTTCCATGACCGTTGACAGCAGCGACGCAGCATCCATACTCGGTAACCAGCTTCGAGTCAACGCCACTTTGTACTCGGCGCGTTTTTCGGGTGGTTCATTGTGCTCGCGCTACCATGAATGACCAGGACATAGTTCTGCGCAGCATCGCGTTTCCCTGCGCGGAGAATGCTCCGCTTTGTTTTCCAGACGCTTTTCAGCAAGCTGTTTCTTGGTCATTGCTACGCCACTACTGAGAGCTGCGAAGGCGGGGCGTGGCGAAAGACATCCTCGTGTTATGTACACGTTAATTCGGGATACATAATGGGCAAGTTGCTCAAGGGTAGATGAAGGCCTTGTGCAATGCATCATAAGTAGGGACGGCAAAGGGGTGGCTGGGGTCCACCGCCCACGTCGCGCATCGACCAAATGCACCAGAGCGACTCATCACCAGTACTGTTGGCGACGACTAAGCCATGAAACTGACATATCCACCGGTCAACGAAACGTCCTTCACGGACGCTGCGCTAGCATTCAAGATCGCCCGCCATACACCGTGCTCCGCATGCGACACGTGTCTCGGCCTCCGCCCTCCACCCGACATCCAAGTCGCCCTGGACGACCAAGACAGCCGTAAATCGTCCCTTGGAGCGTTGGATCAGTACGGCTCCGATGAAGACGACGAACCCGCGTACCTGTGCACTTGCGTGTGTGGACACGAGGTAGGAGACCACGGGGCAGGCGAAAGCGTCATTGGAAGAGAGGAGTTCTCCCGAAGAGGTCGTTTGGCTATTCGTCTCGATGAGATGCTTCAGGCAAGTTTACACGCAGAACCAGTGCGCCACGACTAAATGCTTCAATTCCCCGTCTCAGGTTGGGAATCATCTTACTCAGATGCCCGGTTTGGCTGATATTAACGGGACGGATTGCACGTTTTCTCTGCAGGAAGTAGACAAGCTACTTGACTTTGACTACTCGGACGACGCCATCTTCTCCCTGAGGCAACAAATGAAGCTACCGGTGTCCCTCATCTCAATGCGTTCTCCGTCTCTCGGTAAGATAGGTTGACGGTGCGCGGTCGTCGACTGTAGCTTACAGGTCTTCATAGAACATTCATCCCCGCTGCAGAGAGTTCGCTCGCTTGGATCCTCTATGTTGAGTGATGGTGACGAACCACCCACAAAGAGACCTCGGTTATCCTTATCCTCACTAAGCGATGCGGATGAAGAAGAGGAAGACGAAGAGGATAAACCTCTCGCCGCCCAGGCGCCCCATGCGCAGCCTCTAGACACGCCAGCACGAAAATCAACCCAAAGAACCGGAAAGAAGACCTCGAGTATGAAGTCCAAGTCGCAGACCGCACCTACGTCAAGCATGCAGCCTGACATAAATGGCGTGAACCGACATATTCCTGATGCAAAGGTGAAGGTGGAAGAAAAGATGGACGAATCTCAGTTAACGAGACTAGCTACTGGCGTTACCATCGATTCATCCACCACTCATGTGGGTGCTGTTCGGCCTGTCCGCGATCCATGGCCCCATAACGTAAATTCATTTTCAGCCACCTTCGAAAACTGAGAAGGCAGCATTCATTGAGCTTCGCAAAAGTATCATTCAGGTGACGGCGGTTGAGAATGACGGAACACCCCGCTCACTGGTGATCCTCACTGGTTTGAAAACGCTCTTCCGGACACAACTACCCATGATGCCTCGAGAGTATATCGCTCGTCTGGTGTACGACAAGAATTCAAAGGCACTTGCGATTATCAAACGAGGATACAAGGTGGTCGGAGGAATTTGTTATCGCCCGTTCCCCCATCGTGGCTTCGCAGAGATTGTTTTCTTTGCCACCGCCTCCGTCGACCAAGTCAAGGTATACCTTGTTTTGACCTTTCGTCCGTAGCTTAAATGTGTCCCAGGGTTACGGAGGCATGCTCATGGACCATTTCAAAGCGCATATACGCAAGACATACCCGAATGTGATGCATTTCCTTACCTATGCAGACAACTTTGCCGTGATCTTCTTCAAGAAACAAGGATTTTCAAAGGACATTACCCTGCACCGATCCGTGTGGGCAGGATACATCAAGGATTATGAAGGTGGCACGATCATGCAATGTACCATGTTACGCAAAGTCGATTACCTTGACAAGGCGAACATCCTCGCGCGGCAGCGAGAAGCAATCGTTGCAAAGATTAGAGAACAGTCAAGGTCACATATCGTATATCCGGGTTTAAGCAAGTTCCAGGAAGGTGGACCTGAAGGCGTCACAGTGGATCCCAAGGAGGTTCCGGGGTTGCGTGTGTCGTTCTTTCTTGAATGAGAGGCCGGATTTGTGTTCTTACGTCGCAGTAGGGGAGAGCGGTTGGACGCCTGGAATGTCCACGTGGTGAGCCTCATCGTTTTTTCTCTCTCTCACCTTCACTCATTGCCCGGTTGTTACCAGTTCTCGTTCGACGCCTCAGAGCGCCGAGCATAATTTCATGCATCGGTTGCTGGGGGATATGAAAGCTCATCCAAACGCATGGCCTTTTTTGCTTCCTGTCAACGGGGAAGAAGTGCTCGATTATTACGAAGTCGTCAAACGACCCATGGGTCCGTCTCGTTTCAACTCTTTTCCGAAAAATACACCTCACCATCCTTGGCAGACCTGAGCACCATGGAACACAGATTCAACACGAACCAGTACCCGAACCTCAAGACGTTTTTGGACGATGCACAGCTGATATTTGACAATTGCCGGTTGTACAATCCTGAGGGGTCGATTTATGTGAAGCATGTGGCCAAGTTGGAAAAGGTCATGAAGGAGCTCGTCGCTGATTATACAAAGAGGATAGCATAGCATGGTGGTGTGTCGGACTCGTGCTCGTAATCGTATTACCTATCACATTGCATAACGACTCTGGTCGCTAGACGGGCCTGCTCATATTATAGAGATTCACTTGCCTCGTCTCTCGTGGTGTGTACTCAATCTTCCGCGGTCCAAAGTGAAGAATTCAACGCCACGCCAACATCCCCTGCGCAATTATCGGCTTTTTGGATTCTCCATGATAGATATGTATACAAAAAGATTCAAACACACTCATATACCCCTCCTACACGATCGCCACCAACCACACCGTTGACGACGCGCACCCTCCCCACCGCAGTGCTCAGCGCTGACCGTACGCCTTGGTCTCGTACTTGCCGACGCCGATGATGATGTTGGCAGGTTCCTGCGGCTTGCCAGTGAAGTAGTTCTCGATGATACTCTTGGTGCCATTGGCATAGCGTTCCTGCGCATCGAGCGTCGTACCGGAGTAGTGGGGAACCATGCCGTTGCCACCACCCAGAGGGTTCTTGGCCGTTCGCCAGACGTGGTCGTGAGGTGCAGGTTGTACGTTCCAGACGTCGCCCGCGTAACCTGATCGTCGCGTCGACGCAACGAGAGGAAGAGGAAAAGAGGAATCTCGGATCAGCACGCGGCGAGCACGACAATGGGAACGTGGAGACGTACCCCTGAGTTGGCCAGACTTGAGGGCGTCAGCGACGGCGTCCTTGTCGCAGATGGCGCCACGAGCGGTGTTGATGAGCCATGCACCCTTCTTGAAGTGCTTGAGAAGATCGGCGTTGACCAGGCCCCGGGTACCTTCATGGAGGGGGCAGTTGACAGTGATGACATCGCATTGAGAGACGAAGTCCTTGAGGTCCTCGACGCGGCGAGCGTTGAGGGCCTTTGCAGCGGCTGGTAGAATGACAGATGGATGAAAATAGGGCAGGCAGGGCCGAACAAGTGAGCTCACCTTCAGGGAGAGGAGCATAGTCGTAGTAGAGGAGCTCCTTGCAGTCAAAGGGAACTAGACGCTGAAGGACACGGTAACCGATGCGGCCAGCACCAATAGTACCGACGACCTTTCCCTCCAAGTCAAAGGCGTTGCGAGCGACATCCGAGACTTGCCAGTCGCCGCGCTCGATCATCTACACGATACGTAACGTCGGCCTTAGAAACGCGGATCCAAAAATACACGGCGTACCTCATGAGCAGGAATAAAGTTCTTGACGAGAAGAAGGATGGACAGGACGACGTGCTCAGCAACGGAGACGACATTGGAGCCGGTGACTTCCAAAACTTGGGCGCCGTGCTTCACCGCGGCGTTGAGGTCGATGTGGTCAGAGCCGACACCAGCCGTGACGCAGACCTTCAATTTCTTGGCCTGCACGAAAACGGAACATGCGTTCACATCACCGTCCTCAGCTGACAAGATCCGTGACAGTCCATACCTTCTCGAAGAGTTCAGCGGTGAGGTACCCGGGGTGGAACGGCGTTGTGATCAAGATCTCGGCCTATGCAAAGACAGTGAGAGATCCCGCGGAGCATCAAATTTGGAGGGATAGACACACATCAACGATGTGCTTTTGGAAGACGCTGTCAGGGCCATCCTTGGAGTCCGAGACCTGTAATCAAATGCGGCGTGAGCAATCAAGAAACTAATTCTGGAAGACGGGCACACTTACAATGTATTCGTGTCCTTGTGATTCGAGGTACTGGCGGATGCCGAGCTGCGTGTCTGGTGAGCATCACTCGTGACGGCGAACTGCATCTCATCGTTGCTCACCTCGTTCTCGACCGTACCGAGGAGACGAGGCTCCTCCTTGGCAGCTTTACCACCTTTGTAAAGGATAGCGAGAACCTATGTTACAATCAGCAATCAGTCGTATAGGGAGTATTCAATCTACCTTCATGACTGAATGGATGAGTTTTAGTTGATATCGAGCAGAAACTGGAGAACACGATGGGATCAAACCACCATACTCTGCCCAGCTTTTATAGCACGACAAACAATGGTTCTATCATGTGAGCCACCGTGGACTACCACGAACGGTAACTTGCAGTGGCGACGGAGGACCGGATCGGATTACCCCGAAGGCGGAATTCGGGAGGGAGTTAGAGCACGTGATCATGCCAGCGTGCCAACCGGTAGGCTGGGATTAGAAACAAAGTCGAGCGTCCGTCCTATGGAAATGCAAAGTCGGGCATTCTCGGAGGTCTTTTGCCTTCCGCGACGGTGGACCCCGCTCCAGGCGGCCGCGATGTAATCCAAGACGAGGAGGGTCCCGGAGTCTTCCGCGATAGTGATGGAGCACTGATGGAAGTGCACCGCCAGCATCTATGCATCAATTAGTGGTTGTCATTCGGGCAACATTCGTCTCACGGAGTGACAAGTTGCTTGAGAGTTGTGCCGCGTGCAGCTGCCCGACATCCGAGACGCTGAGAAATTGCCTGATGGTGGGCTCGGAAATTTTCGGGACCTCTCGCAAAAGGGCTCAGTCCCACAGCGTCCAGGTGGTCATGTGCTGAAAGAATCGTAACGCCCCGGAACTATCTGTGAACTTAGACAATAAAAAAAAAGTGTAATGTATTTCCGATGGGCAATATCTATGCTTCAAGTGACCAGTCCGGCCGTTCCGCTTGGAAGAACTTACTACAACAACTATCGTACTATGGCATGTGAGTGTCCATGGATCAATCGAATGCTTCCCCCTTACTGTGTGCGTCGAAGAGCTCTATGTCATCAGATGGTATACCGTTTTCTGCGGGACCCGCTTTGTCTTTTCCTCTCCTCACGGTTTCCCACTCTATACGAAGAAAGACCCATACCCATCTCCGCAGCACCTCTGCTATTTCGAGCCAAAAGATGAGCACACTCCCGTGCGATTGTGAGTAGAGGTGGCTTGACAGTTTGATGGACCATGTCATGCGAAGGATGAAATTCAGAAAAATGGCCATGGAGTACGCTGAAAGAGGATACAGGAGCACCGGACGGAGCCCATACGGATACGAAGCGCCACGTCGCCCTGTGGCGTCGAGTAACGACAGCGTCTGGTCTTCTCGTGACTTGGTAGAGCTTCGGGTCAGGAGACAAAGACCCCAATCGTTGGTCAAGTCCCACCAAAACGAATACAACGAATTGATGATGCATGATATCAGCCTGATGGAGTGTAAGGGGTGCGGTGGTGCAAAGAGCGCCGGGAACCAACATACCAAAGACGAAAGAGTGGGTGTTCACCATACCATCCTCGTTGCGTGACGGAATCTCCATGCGTTTGCACCAGGTCCGAGATCACGATCCTCTGAGCAGCAGAGAGGAATATCACAGGAAAAGACGAAGCGTATTTGATAGCGTTGAAGAGCGGGCGGCGGCTCGAATTGGTCGGAGAATTGTACTCGATAAGACATTGACGTAAGCGAATCAGGTAAGGCAAACTGCCATATGTCAGCGTCAGGTTCAGAGAAGCTAGAAATAGAAGTAGGATCTCACCTCATGAGGCTCGGTAGTATCCACTGATACCAACCATCTTGTGATGGGGGTTGTAACAAACTGCCTCCCGGAAGTAGCATGCACAACGACAGCCACATGTCACCGAGGACTTTCGCGAATGATGTCAGGACGTCGGCAAATACGACATCCGAGAAGTATGCGGGACGGTCAGAGGCAGGAAAGAGGCACCTCGCAGCAGTACTAAAGAAAAAGCTATCAGGAACACGCGTCACAAACAAGAGTAAAAACACGAACGAGAAGAACCAATCGCGCTCTCGCTTGTGAAAAAAGTCATATGGGCACACGAGGGCTGTCACCACGCCGAGAATACACACGGCAGGGACGTATCTGAAAACATCCGCGAGAGTGGCATCTGACTGTGTTACTGCTCGAAATAAAAACCAAGCGACGAAGCACCAGCTTGTGTATCCGACAAAGATTCGGTAAAGAGGCATGTAGAAGGAGCGGGCGGAGGGGTGACCACCGGACGAGGGAGACCTGAGAGGAAGCTGGATGCTGCTTGCTTGGAGTTCCAACAGGCCAGGCCCATCAATACCTAGTAGTTGCAATCCGTGGAGGTTCGTTGCCCATCCCAGCACACCGAGCGCAACGAGAAATAAGGCGCGGAAGGGAAGAGGAAATATGGCTGCGAGAGGTACCGGATCTTCGACGTACATGACGAACTTGAGATGGTTCAAAGCATATGAACTTGACCCGAGTTTCTATAATGAATGAACTGTGATGAACTGTGCAACACGTATACTCGGCCCCCCTCAGTGGCCACTGTGCAACCAACACGTATGTAAGTCGGAGAGTCGGGGATTGTGGCAGTGCAGTCACATTCACACCAACCATGGCAGACAAGTCTGGCGCATACACCTCAAAGGCTGGCGACACAGACTTTAGAAAGAAATGGGACAAACAAGAATACGCAGAACGAGCGAAAAAGAAGGACGAAGAGGAGAGACAGCGCATGCAGGAGAATGAAGAACGCATGAAGCAAGGTGCGTTCTAGACATCGGACCCTTCGACCCAAGTGCTCTACCTCACCGTCGTCTCTACACAGGTAAAGCACCCAGGAGAGGGCACAAGGAAGACCTTCCGAAACCAACAGAGCTCATGAAACGCCGTGAACAATCGCTGGAACTCGACAAGAACCTCGGTAAGACGACGGTCGTGCAGAATCCAGGCGGTCGTGGTCCTGGTCAACCTGGCTTTTATTGCGATACGTGTAACCGGACGTACAAGGATACCACTGGGTATCTGGACCACATCAACGGCCGATCTCGTGCGTTCATTTCTTGTTTGTGGCTTCGGGAGCGTGGTTGATGTTATTCAATTATCTAGACCTCCGGAAAATGGGCCAAACAACTCGCGTGGAGCGCTCGACGCTAGAGCAGGTTCGCGCACGCATCGCCCTTTTACGCGAAAGGACAAAAGAAGCATCCGCCGCAAAATCGTTCGACTTTGACAAACGATTAGCAGAGGTCAAGGACCAGGAGGCCGCCAGACGGGAAGAGAAGAAAGCTCAAAAACAGGCCAAGAAAGAGCAGGCCCGAATACTTCTTGCACAAGAATCTACCATGGGAGTCGAAGAAATGGCAGCTGTCATGGGTTTTGGAGGGTTTGGCTCAACCAAGAAATGATCGTGGAACTTCGCATGGGCCATTCCACTTTAATCATCTGTACCAACATTTGGCATTTCTACATTCCGACGCTACTCCAATTACGCCTTCCATCCTACTTGCTACCTCGAGGTATAGTACACACACTTCTTTAGCTCTTCTACTGCCATAGCTTCTTCTATCAAGCTCTTACCAATGTCAAGAAGAACTTGACATCAGCAACCTCTTGCTCCTCCTCGATGATCAAATTTCCACCCTTCCGTTGCTGAACATCAGTTGGGACGCTCCTCACCGTCTTCACAATGAACTCTGCATGTTCCTTGAGGGCGTCGAGCAACTCCGCCCCTGACCCATGCTCGAACTTGTAATACACCTCGACGTCTTCCGTCGCTTGCAACCCTGCCTTTTTCCTCAGCTTTTGCACCCGATTGATTAACTCTCTTGCGAGCCACTCGCCCATCAGGTCTGGGTGGACCTGCACGTCGAGTCGCACGACCACGTCATTGTCCGTATGCGTCGCATATTGGCCCTCGGACGCAGGCGGCAGCTCGAGATATCGCTGGACCGTCAAATCACCCGCAACAAGTTCGATGCCGTCGACCGTGAGCTTACCACTGTCGATGTACGCTTTGACGGCATCGCTCGGGACAGTGGGGAGTGCGTTCTTGACGCGGACAAGGTCCTTGCGAAGTTTGCGACCTAGGACACCCCAGTCTGCAACGGCGCGGTAGCGCACGCCAGACATGGATTCGTCAGAGGTGAAGACGACATCACGCACGTTGAGCTCGGAGAGGATGTATCGCTGAAGGGATGAGGCGTCTGCAATGTACTGTTCGTCGGGGTGGAATACCAAGAGCTCTTTGAGTGGGGTCTGTCGAGTCCGGGTCAGCCATCCGACGCGTTGGCGAAACGGGAAATGTGGTGAAGTGGACAGACCTTGAGGGAGAGATTATGCCTCTCGCGGATGTTTCGAGTCAGATCGATGACAGCCTTCATCCGCTGTACTTGTCGCTCGATCTCGGCATCAAAGTATTCTTCTTTTACTTCTGGGAAGCTCAAGAAGTGGACCGAACGGGGATCTGTGACAGACGGGTCTTCTGGTATGTAGTCCCTTAACGTCTGATACAGGTTTTCCGTCAAAAATGGCGTGTAGGAAGACTGTACCATTACGTCGTCAGCCCAAAAACAAATTCAATGACTATCACCCCAAATATGACGATACGTACCATCGTGCGACATAATGTGAGAAGCGTTTCGAACAAGGTATTCAATGCAGCAACCGTGTCCTCCGTGCCGTCCTCGCCCTTGAGCCTTCGTCGATTGAATCGGATGTACCAATTCGTCAGTTCGTCGACGAGATCCAAGAGGCGCGGGAGGATGCTATAAAGCCTGTATGCAGCCATCTCTTGACGGAACAACAAGATGAGCGATTGACAACGCGCAAGGATCCATCGATCCATGACGTTGCTCGAGAGTGGTGCGTGAGGTTTGTACTTGAACTCGATCCCGGTCGTTTTTCGCAAAAGACTCGCTTGGCCGAGGAAGAAACGGAAGGCGTTAACCCAGGGGAGCATGACGCGAGAGACGACGTCGTGCACACCCTCCTCGCGGAACCGAAGGTTCTCACCACGTACGATCGGCGAGTTCACTAAGAACATCCTGGAAAAAAAAGCGGTGTTCAGCCTTTGGTTTGGGGCTGGTTCCATTCGATCATGAGACACAAACCTGACCGCATCAGCACCATACTTTTCAAACATCAAGTTCGGATCGGGGTAGTTTCTAAGACTTTTGCTCATCTTCTTTCCATCTGCAGCGAGGACGAGACCGGTGACGATCAAATTCTTCCATGGCGCTCTTCCGAATAAATGGGTTGAAAGCACGAGCAGCGTGTAGAACCATCCTCGCGTCTGATCGATACCTTCAGATACGAAATCTCCAGGGAAATTATGCTCGAAAAACTCCTTATTCTCGAATGGGTAGTGGACTTGTGCATATGGCATGCTGATATCCCGATCAATTTCGGGCCAAACGAGGATTGGATGCAAGGTATGCCTACCTGCCTGACTCGAACCAACAGTCAAAGACTTCCTCGACCTTTTTTAGGACACCTTTTCCTTTTTGAGAGGGAATGGTAAGGTGGTCTATCTTGTCTCGATGGATATCAGTGATCCCAGTCACGCCAGTCAACCGTTCTAATTCCTCGATGGAACCGACGACGACGATCTGAAAAGAATAGTCTGTATCACTACATCCGGCAATGATCTAACAATCATACCTCTTCAAAGTCATCGCTCGTCCACAATGGTAGCGGAGTACCCCAGTAACGATTTCTCGAGATGTTCCAATCGCGTGCATTGGCAAGCCAGTTGCCGAAGCGGTTATCGCCCACAGATTGAGGAACCCTGGCTCGTCAGTCGGGAGGATTCGTCAGAAAGGTCATCCAGGTTTCTTACCATAATGTTTCCTTGTTGTTAGCAACAAGCTGTTCTTTGATGGGTTCCACTCTTACGAACCAGGAGGGTATCGCACGATATATGAGAGGTGTACCCGATCTACAAACAAAGGTCAATGGGGACTCCTTTTGATCGACAGAGTCGTAAAAGTAAGTACACACCGCCAGCAATACGGGTAGGAGTGATTGATGGTAGATTGAACGACGAGTCGTCCCTTGGCCTTCAAGTGCTTCATAATCTCCTTATCTGCCGCCTGCATGAACGTCGCGTCAGCAGAGGCAGAACAATCAGACGATCCGGTGCTAACTGACCTTGATATACATGCCCTCGTAATCCGTGACGGGTTTGACGAATTTCCCAGCATCATCTAGAGGGCAAGGTGGCAGTTCATCTGCGGCCAAGATACCATTTTCCCTAGCAATGCGGTGGTCGTCCTCACCAAAGGCTGGTGCTTGTTGGACGATCCCTGTACCATCTTGGTCGGTGACGTACGTATCAGTGACGACGACAAATGCTCGGTCTTCGTACTGCGGACGAAATGTGCGTTAAGTTCTTGATCGTCCTAGTCAAGACGTTCCTCTCACCTGCTCGGTGAAATACTCAAAAAGTGGCACATAACGCCATCCTTTCATGTCCGCACCCTTGAACGTCGCAATCTTCTTGAATTTGGCTTTCTTTGGATCCTTGTACAAGGCCCCAAGCAATTTGTCGCAAAGAATGTAGTTCGTACCCTTTTCCTCGTCGTGGATTTTGATATACGTGAACTCGGGATGGACACACAACGCCAAATTGGACGGCAGCGTCCACGGGGTCGTCGTCCAAGCTAGCAGTGCTGTGGTAGGATCATCGACGAGCTGAAAAGCAACCGTAACCGCCGGATCGTTGACGTCTCGATAATCCAACCCAGCCTCAAAGTTGGACAACGGCGTTGTACACCCAGACGAATAGGGCATCACCCGCGTGCCGCGATACACCAGCCCCTTTTTCCAAAGCTCTGCAAACGCCCACCAAATGCTCTCCATGAACGTCGTGTTCAGCGTCTTGTAATCGTTGTCGAAATCGATCCAGCGGCCCATGCGCTCGACAGTCGCGCGCCATTCGGACGAGTAGCGCATCACGATGGCACGGCATTCGGCATTGTAGTTGTCGATGCCCATCTTCATCACGTCTTCGCGGCATGTAATACCCAATTTCTTATCGATCTCGTGTTCGACAGGTAGACCATGGGTGTCCCAGCCAAATCGACGGGTGACATGATGACCTGTAACGTGGGCATATCTCGTCACGATGTCCTGCACGATACAGGGGGATTTAATACAGGACCATCGTGAGAAGCCGAATCACGAAACCGAATCGCACCTTGATAGTACCAGCGAGCAGATGGCCATAATGCGGCAAGCCGGTAGCAAAAGGGGGGCCATCGAAGAAGACATACTCGGGCTTTCCTTCTGAAAGTTTGACGCTCGTCTGGAACGCGTCGATCTCGCGCCAGTACGCGATGACCTTTTCTTCTTCCTTGGAAAAGTTGAACGGTTGTGATACTGTAAGATCGGTCAGATGGGACGATGGTTGAAGGTCAGTGACGTACTATTGTGCTTGGGGAATGGCATGATTGTGTTGGAACGACGGTTGAAACTTCCCAGTCTTGAAAAGGAAGTAAGCTTTATGCGCGGATGATCTGTGACTCGATCTGAATGACTCGTGGTAGACAAGTATTGCTCACCTGAGTTCCTTGGGTAGATCGAGTCACGTCTAGCACCGCTGTCCAAACGAAAGTCAACCAAGGAAAAGCACGAGCAGCTCATCTTTGACTCGGGAAGATATCACAGAGCCTTGCACGTGACGTTTGAATTTCCCAATTATTACATAATATTTTACATTCCTATCCGCTACCGTTGATTGCAACATCGGAATCATCCAAAAAAAACCCCTTCGGGACTCATATAAGTTGAATATAACAACTCTACGACACAACTCACATCCTTTGACGAGCAATACATTGTGCACTTGAGATACCAGAGGTCGTATTGAAGATTTTTGGACATCCCAGATCGATCCTCCAGATCTGGCCGCTCTAGCCAGGACCTGCCACGCATTCAAAGAACCAGCGCTGCCAGACGTCCCTTGGACAACGTTGGAAGACCTATCTCCTTCAAGCAAGATGTCTTCCAGACGTATCCTGTCGAAAATCCGAGCAAAACCCTACAAGTCCAAGTCGATTC
>JBBPJQ010000528.1:0-21679 GCA_038088795.1 Boletus rex-veris
TTGCTGGATGCGTCTCACATTCAATTCTTCCACGACGTCGATGATGATGTCCCACTTCCACCTGTTGCTTCCACTAGCACCTCTGGTTTCAAGCTGAGGATTCCTCCTCGTGCCACCAAGATCGCCGGTAGCCGTCGTGCTGACCGTGTTCCCAAGCCCTCTCAACGTTTAATCGATCCTGACAACGCTGCTGGATCTCTCCACCGTCGCGCCGGGAAACGCAAGGCTTCATGCGCTGAGCTCAGTAGCCAAGACGAGGCAGACGTGCATGGAAAATCTGACAGCCACCTTGGGTCAGAGAGTCATGAAGCGATGGAGCTTCTGCTGGACACTGATGCCAATATGTCCGATGGTCTTGCCATGACGGAAGCTGGTAATGAGTCGGATACTCAAGAGGTCTCATCTGCAGCCTTAGGTGATGCAGACCGCGCTGTCAGTCTTGAACCTCAATTCGGTATTACCACTGATGTCGTCCTAGGCAATGATTCGCCCGAAACGCGAACGCACTGCAGATGTACAAACTATCTTTACACCGGGCGAGCTGATTGATCCTGATACGAAACAGAAGGACAAAGGTCACTGGTGTAACATCTGCAGGTACATGTGTAGAATTTTTGTCTGCTTGCTCTAACTCGTCATGCATAGAGCAAAAGGTGTCTCCGCTAAGCAGGCATTCCTCAAGGGGAGTGTCACATCTTTACGTAGTCATATAGCCAGGTGCGTGGTACAACGCCCGTCTTAGCAATGAACTCAACACCTACTTTCGTTAGGCACAAAGATCATGTGTCGGCCTACAACAGCGGGTCTTTCACTTCATCCTCGTGCATTGCCAAAGGATGATACAAGGTTCGTTTGAATTGTCACGGTGATGCTAGTAACAAAATACCACAAAAACCGGACCGAACGCGACCGTTGCATCACTAACCGTGTCGCCTCATCGTGATCGAGGTACCTCATAGACGGTCTGGTTACCAGACTAGCACGACACCCTGGGCGGCACGGCGACCGCAACTTGTTCACCGTTGCAAAACCAAGTAGCATCAAGATCAGTGTTCCCCCTCGTTCTGTACTACATTGGCAGGTCGTAATGAACAGCCCAACATTAGTATTATATACGCCAGTTGCAGCGCATACGACAAACATCATTAATACCCCACTCTCAGGCTAGTTGCGGCCTATGTACTCGTGTTATTATTAGGATGGTTCATGATGGTGAACTTTGAAAGCGCAAAGCTTGATGGCAGTAGCTGACATTGCCCTCGGTAAATATAGCTTGCCAAAGACTAAAAGTGTTGGATGAAATACCAACCCTTTTCCAAGACAATTTCACGAGCAGCCTAGCCGACATTTTACTAAACGATACACCATGTTTACAAGACTGTTAGCACACAATTGCATGGAATGCACGGGCGTGCAGTCATCCGCCCCTGTGAATCCACTTAAGACATGATTATTCCACCATCGACATTGATCTGGTCAAAGATCGTTGAGTATGCAATTACCACTCGCAGAAGCCCAATGTAACAAGAATGTCACAACTTACACATTGTCCTGATGAATTGAATGTCAGATGACGCACGAACGGGAGATAGGCGGATACTTACCAGTGATAAAATGTGCCTCCTTCGAGGCAAGATAACTTACGATGCTTGCGACATCTTCGGGCTGACCGTCGTGTTTTATAGGTCTCCTGCCAACATGCTACGGAAGGGGAATACAATCAGTGCAATGAAAGAAGCTCACTTGAAGGATGAGACAACTTACAGCCAGGGTCCATTGGAACATTTCTTTATCAATGCCACTAAACTTATCCACTAATAAGCCCGTTGCTGTCCAGATTTTATGTAACTTTGCTTCAGTGACAAGACACCATGCAGGCACGTACACATTGGTGTCTCGATGACACCGGGAGCATAAGAATTCACCGTAATCTTGTAACGCCCAAGTTCCAAAGCTGATATGTCGCACACTTTAGTTGACGACAGCGCGATGAAACGAACATGATTTTTACCAGCAGTCTGCGTCAGACCTCTAACAGCGAATTTGCTGGCACAATACGCGGCAGATAAAGGATTACCCAACTTTCCAGCGACGGAGCTTGCGCCGATAATTCGCCCTCCACGTCCTTGTGTTATCATTTGGGCTGCGGCGTATTTATAGCACAGGAAAGTTCCGCGCGCATTGACCGCCATAACACGCTCCCAGTCATCCAATTCAACTACAACGCATCATGCTGTCACTCCAAGCGACAGAAAACTGGCAAGTGTGGCTTACCGGAGAGCAAATTGCTTAGTCTACAGATCCCGGCATTTGCTACCATCTGTAAACAAGAGTTGGGTGCAGATTCGACAGAGGGATATGACATTGGACCCACGACATCTAGCCCGCCCAGCCCTTGGGTAGTGCTCTGCACCATCCCTTTGACCTCTTGTTCGATGGCCACATCTGCAGGAACCAGGTGCGTCCTTCGACCGATCTTCTCGATGTCATCGGCGACAGCACGCAGCCGGTCACGCTTCGATGGAACATCGTTAAGGGCAATGTCGAACCCGTCCCTGGCGAGACGAAGTGCGATACCGCGTCCAATACCTTGGGCGGATCCAGTAATGAGAGCGATTCCTTTGACAATCGACATGAGCGGAGAGGATGAGTGGAAAGTGGATAAGGTGATCAATCAATCGCCATGTCCGGTTATATAGCCTTGAATATATGGGATGGATGAAGAAACCCGAAGGGAAATAGAACTGCGGCTTCTATTCCGAACCCGAGAAATATATTTATCCGTCATAGATCTATACCCTTACACTGGTTATGTCAGGAAGGCGCATCGAGGAATTAAAAGGGATAAGAACAACGATCGGTGAAACGCCTTCGTAACTCCTGTGTGAAATGACATGGGCAATGACCTATCGTCCAGTGGACTCAACACTGATGAAACGAATCGCTCTGACGCACTATCGCCCATATTTCAAACTGCGACGTCTCGCTGTCCTGGCCAGTAAATGCAAGTAAATAGTTGGTATTACATGTATAGCGTATGCTATATTGGAGTAGCGTCTTTTTCATGAAGTCAGTCAAGTGACACAATGGACAGCAGCCAAAGCCAGAATCACGCACAAAGATTAAACCTCGCCGTTCGAGCCCCACCAAAATCCTTTAGTCCTCCACAGGAGCCAAAGGGAAAGGAAACCAACGACAACGTACATTATAATGCGCGTTTGACGGACACCGCCTGCACCTGCGAGACCAAACGCTTGCGCAGCTCGGCGCGACGAGTGGGAAAGTTGAGAAGAAAAGCTGGAAAACGAATTGCCCTATTGAAGCATGATGACACACGAAAATGGAGAAGCTGAACCTCTCGAACTTACAGTTTCGTCCAACGTCAGGTTCTGACGCTCTGTATCGTCGTAAATGTCCGTGGTAATCTTGTGGGAGGTATCAGCGGGAATTCACTGGCCGTATGAAAATACATACGCCTCGTAGAGTTCTTACTTTCGAATGTAGTTCGTCGAGGCGTTGGTCATTTTGAATCTCGTAGGTCGTTTCCGCTGACCGCGACGATGACATTGGCAATGGCGGACAGCAAGGGCGTGGGAAAGGCTGTCCTTACGCTCTGCGGCAGTGCCACCTTGCAAACACGCGTACATATTCACTCAGCCAAAGAACTGTAAAGCTCTGATCATCGAGGCGGGACTCGGACTGCACTACTCTTTGCTTGTCGATGGGGTGATCAGCAGACAAACTCGTAGTGATTGATTTGTGTGTGTCCATACCGCCGTCTCGTCCCCGATACCCTTATCAATAGGCACCGGGTATTGGTGATTTCTTTGTAAACCGTTTAGCAACGACCAGCTGACTCATTGTCCATCGTATCGGGCATTGCCACGCATACCATCACACTACTACTACTATACCCGTGTGTATACCCTTCCACTACTATAAATCACTTATCCTTGAATCGAGGAACAAGTTGGACGTGATCTTCCCGGAACAATAATAGTGCTTCTCCTCCTCAAGAGGATATCCCCTCGTGAAATGACAAGCCATAACGAACCAAATTACTAAGGAGATATCCAGTTGGTGCCTGAACGCAGTAGCCTCGTGTGACAAGTTGCACAGTGCCCGATCAGTGTTAACCGAAGGACCCTCGGACCGCGGTTATGAAGATAAGTAAGCCTGCGACTGCTCTCAGCGATAAATCTACCATACACTCTCACCTTGGCCCGTACTCTTTACCATGACTTGCGAAACTGATCCCCTTGCTTTCTACGGCAGAAACATCATTCAAGACTACCATACCCGTCTAAAGGCGACACTATCCCTCGACTCTGGTCAATCGCATTCGTTTGACGTTTCTGACGACAGCCTGCGCTTTCACCCCGATAAAAAGGTCGGGATATTAGGCGCTGGTGTCGGTGGTCTCTATGCAGCCCTGATACTTGACTCTCTCGATATCGAGTGTGAAATATTCGAGGCCACGGACCACACTGGTGGTCGCGTTTCCACTTATAAATTCCCGGGCGGGGGAAAATATGACTATTATGTATGCTATCTAATCCGACCCACTCAGACGTGCTTGCTCGACGCTGATCTTTCTCCGCATAGGATATGGGGGCCATGCGCTTCCCGTTGCCAAAGAAGGATAGCCATGGACAATATAAGAATGGGGTGATGAAGAGATTAGCAGAGTTGACCGAGTACGGACCATTGAACGAGGGTCAAGATCGCCTCAGGGACAGCGTCATACCATATCATATGCAGGGTCGGGATGGCTCCAAGCCAGCCTACTACTATCTCAATGGTATCCGTGAACCAGTGTCCAACGGGCCCAAAGGAGATTTCGGTGCACGAGATATGGGCGTTGGCGCGGAATATATCCGCGCAGGCGTGGATGCAATCATCAACGATGTCGTTCAACCTTTTGCCCGGATGCTCGTGCAGGATGTCGAAACTGGAACGAGGAAGGGATGGGAGGTACTCCAGACCAATGAATCACACACTTTCCGGTCGTACATGGCGACCAAGTACCTGCCTAGTGCTCACCTCGAGCTTCCTCCACAACATCTTCCCAACAACGTTATCGACTGGTGCGAACTTCTTCTTGGAAATACTAGTAACTTTCCGTTGATAGAGACCATCCTCATATTGTCGATGTTTGCCAACCATGGTGGTACCGATTATGGGGACGTACAATGGAAGTGTTTTGAGTAGGTTCTATTGTCACTGGTGCTAGACCCCATCTAATGAATCACTCGTCTAGTGGTGGTTCAGAGACGCTGACGAAGAAGATCGAAGAGTGCTTGAATAAGAAGGGGCGTTTCATCCGATTCAACAAGCGAGTCACAGCTATAAGTCAAGATCACATGACTGTCGACGTTCCGAATAACTTCCCGGGTCACAACCCTCCTGCCAACGCAGGCGAACTGCTTGATGATTGGATCGACCTCGCTGTCGACCAAGACAAGACTATAGATGACCCTAGTGAACCTAGGACAAGAATCACCATCCCATCCGTCGCCGTTAGAGTAAATGGTGGAGAGACGTACAATTACTCTCACGTCATATCCACGTTGCCGATTTCTGTTCTTCGTACCATCGACTTGAGTGGTGCCGGCTTGAATGTCGTGCAAAAGAATGCTGTGCGCGCACTGGAATACACTGCCGCCACCAAGGTCGCGATACTCTTCAAAACGAACTGGTGGACTACGAAACTTGGTATCGTGGGTGGTCAGACACTCACAGATCTCCCCATCGGCACGATTGTCTACCCTTCTTACGGTGTCGACTCCAATACGCCATCCAAAGTGCTCATCGCCAGTTACGTTGCGAAAACAGATGCGAGCCACCTTGGTTCGCTCGCGAGAACGACAGACCGAAAGGTACTTTTGGACCTCGTGCTTCGCAATCTCGCGGAGGTACACGGTGGTCTACATCCCGACTTGACATACAGATACCTAAGGGAAGAATTCGTCGACATGCACGTGCAAGACTGGGACCGTGAGGAATATGCCATGGGTAAAGTTGACAGTACTACCAGTATCCGAGATCCATACGCTGATTTCTTTTTCCTCCTCAGGGGCATTCGCTACCTTTGCGCCTGGTCAATTCCAAAGTTTGTACACGTCGCTCTCTTACCCTGCGGCGAACAAACGCTTGCACTTTGCAGGCGAGGCAGTGAGTATGCATCATGCGTGAGTGAGATCCAACGAGGACGCTGCGAATAGTCATATTGACCTCATCACGTAGTTGGGTCGTTGGCGCACTCGACAGTTCCTGGAGAGCTGTATACGAATATCTCAAGGTCACGGGACAGGACGAGAAGATGAAAAAGTTCAAGACGCTGTGGGGTGAGAGTAGCGAATGGGTAAGCAAGTCTCCCTTCGCTGAAGCTGCTAAAGAGGACCACGGACACGACTTGCTGGATGAGCATCTCGGGTTGGTAGATTGCGCTATTCGTGATAGGGTCATCCCGCTGTCCCGGTAGCGGGGCCAGGTTGATTCATCAGTGATACGAGTGTGGCTTGAGGATATCCGTTGCTTTGTTAGTAGGAGAGGCCATGTATGCATCCTACTAATTGAATACCAGGCCTCCATGTAAGTATAGATGACTAATTCGATAAACGTTATTCACCAAGTCTGATTCGTGACGAGTTGGTAGGAACACTTACACTCTGATCTGTTATCATGGTATCATCATCATAATTTATTGTACGCATACGAAACTGACCTGTGATACAATGCGCCTGGTTCGGTGCGAGGTAGGACACCAGGCCAGCAACGTCCTCCGGTTTACCGATGTGGTCGAGAGCCGGGGGGTCGTTGCCTATGATGATCGCGCTCACACACGAATCCCGTCAAGGTCTTGATTGTCAACCACGCACCGATCGATCTCGATTCGCATACGGATTCATCACCCTTTCAATACGCGTCCTGTGCACGTTTGCTTTTCGCGAGCCACGTCACAAGGGAGGAACGGAGATGAAAAACACCCGTACTCATTGGCATGTCGATTGTGCCTGTGTGTACGCGTTGACGGTGTTTCCGTGTCGCCCCAGATCCAATGCCTCGGAAATCTGCGGAGTGTCAACGTGCTGATCAGAGCTTCTGGGAAATGGGCAGTCTAGAACTTGCCTGCTGCTTGCGTTGTACCCCTGGTCGCGAACTTGGTGCTGCTGTATGCAACCCTATCAAGCATCCTGAATGCCGCCAAGGTAGTTATTCGGAGCAATTCATCAGAGTGGAAGCAACTCCGTGGGGGACCACACACCTTGCTTCCTGTTCCTGGACGAGGGGCCTTGAACTGGCAACAATCCTGCCACCCCGACCTTGTTTGGTCATGACTCTTGGATTGCTGGATATTTGTACGAGGAACGTCCCCTTGGCATTGACGTTGAACGGACTAGTGTTCGGCCAGTGATCGACAAACGCTTGTTACTAGTAAGCACAGGGCAAGCATCCCCGACCGTGTGCACTCGCTTTCGAGCAAACCCCCCTCTTAAACATACCCGCGTTGGCCACCACCTAAGAACCGAGTGGGGAGTACGATAACTGAGCACAGCCAAAATCGTCGGTTAAAGACGCACGAAGGTCCGCCCAACACCTCCACGTCCGTCTTAACCATGCCTTCGACTTGCGCCTCAACGCTGACGTCCGCGCTGACGACGTACGATCGACGGCCCTTGGTGCTAATCTCGTGCAAGAGTTGGGCATTGTTCGGAGTGAGATCACCGACAACGACAACGAGACCGTCCTCAGGCTGGCGATGGTCGCGTGGCCGGGTCTGTGACGAATGCGATCTTTGGTGATCGAGACCCTTGGCTGCTGCCAGAGATTCTGCGTGTTCCTTATCATGATGCTCATGCTCTTTCGAGCCACGGTCCTCCTCCCATATTTGGGACACTCTACCACATACCTACTACTCCGCTCGTAACCTGTTTTCCGGTGCGAGGACCGTAATATATCAGCTGATAGTCAATTCGGTCAAGGGCAAATGATGGGTTCAACCAGAGTGAACGGCCACATCCGTCGTTCGGCTATCTCCGTCGACCTGTTTCACGGTGCATATAGAAACGTAGTGTGTACATTCCAACGGCCCTCCGGGCACCCCTGGACCCGCAAGAGACAACCAAATAAATGATTCAACAGAAGTACGCAGCGGGGCACAATGCAGGCAAAGCTTTACGTGGCTACAGGCTTAGGGGAAAGGGAGCTAGAAAAAGGGGGGAGGGGGAGATTTGTAATCCAAATTCCTTAAACGGTAATGATCTATTGACGGACACTTGCGATTTTTCGGGTCCAGCCTGAACCACATGTGAGCATCCCTAAAATAAAAAAATAAAAAAAAACACTTATGTAAAGTTATTAGTTCCATGTCTAAACGTTAAAGGAATCGCCCTCATCACCAGATCCGCCCATGGTATTGGACGCGCTATCTCATTTCGTCTTGCAAAGGATAGGCTTTACATCGCTCTAAATGATCTCTCGTCCAAACGTGACGAGCTCAGGCGGCGTGCTGTCGCGGACGATATCGAAAAGATCGGTCGAAGAACCTTGTTGGTCCCCGCAGACATGACCGTCGAAGAGGAATGGTGCAAGAGGTCTCCAAGGAGCTCGGAGGTTAAATGTCGTGAGCAACCAGTTCCGCCATTTGCCCAACGTGTCCCTAAACATTCTTTTCATAGCTGGTAGCAAATGCGGGCGCTGCCAGGTTATCAACTTTGGTTTCCAGAAAGCTACCCTTTCCGACTTACTACATTTGCACTGAGTCAATGGTGTTCCACAGCCGAATTACAGGATTGGGAGCAAAATATGGCTGTCAATGTACTCGGCACCTTTTTGTGCTAAAAGTACGCAGCCCAACAGATGATTGATCAAGGGCATGGAGGCCGCATTATTGGTGCAGGCGACCCTTCCGGAAAGGTAGGAGCATTCTTGCTTTCCGCATACAGTGCCAGCAAGTTCGCAGTCCGTGCACTTACACAGTGTGCTGGTAAGAATCATGTTTTGTCTTCCTGCTCTTCATTGAAATTCCTGATAAAACCAGCACTGGAACTCGGCAGATACAACATCACCGTGAATTCATACGCACCGGTATCATCGGTACGTCAACGAGTAAGTGTCGGCAGGACATCCGGTCCTACAATGGGACTAAGTATCGACAGCGGTCCGCGTATTCGAGGCAGGTGGAAAGCTCGCGAATACTGACCCTGAACTAGCCAACTAGTTCATGAAGGTAAGCTGACTTGCTTCATGTTCGTCACACTGGATTATTACTCCACATTACCTGCAGCGCATTGGTTGCAAACCTATCAACTATAATGGTGAGACAGAAGATGTCCCCAATCTTGTGAGCTACCTCGCCTCGAAGGAGGCTCATTTTATACCGACAAGTATTATTTTTCGATTAATGCCTATGCATACCCGCTTACATAGACATGGACAGAGCAAAGCGCAAGTTTTCGTTTTTACCAATGCATTCAAGAGGCTCCAGCGACGGTATGCTCGATAAATTTCCATCGACGGGGGATTCACCCTGTCTTGAGGGATATTTGTCTCGTACAAGGTGACTACATTCTACCGTCATATGTATTCTTCGATGTGTGCTGACATACGCATATTTCTAGGGTTAGGCATGATCAAGAAACGATGATAGCATTTACCACACAGCACAATCGATGGAGAATTGAAAAGTCTATGTCTGGAAATGTTGGAAAAGGTATGATAACCTTCGATGCAGTGAAGCTTCTGTGTAAGAGTTTAAAACTAACCAATGTCTTGATCGTCCAAGTCATACACTGTGATGCTGGTCGGACAGCAACCAGAGATTAGACCCCTCCGCGTCTGCTTGTGGGACCATTCCCCCTGTTACACCGCGGAACGATCGAATGCAACAAGAGCGGAGTCGATAGACTACAGCGCGTTACTAGTCACTCGGCTCAACACGCACCGCGACCATGTTGTCGACATCTCACCCGCAGAAGCCGACTGTACGAAGGTTTTCCCGAGCGGCTGGCTCTCTCAAAGGCGAATCATCCCCGCCGACCACACTGTCCGCGGTTCGAAGCGTCGAGACGTTGAAGAAAGGGTGGAGGAAGGCACGGGAGGGATGCAGCTGCTCTATAGGATCTGACAGATGGAGCATGCTACGTCGGGCCCGTCTCATTCATTTGTACGACCACGACAACTGCCACCCTGATCGTCGTCGAACCCAGCGTCGTCTCGCCTAATGCCCCCATCGTGTCACCGTGGCCTTGTTCACGTCTTAGTCGGGACATTTTTTTTTCACTTGAGCCAATTATTATCGTCCCGCAACTTTCTGGTGTCTGGTGTAGGATGGACTGAGGTGTCGACTCGCCCGCAACCTCCAGTGTCCGTCAGGCTCCCTTCCTCGTCCAGGGATGTGCAGTATGGAACAGGGACGTGATGGGTGGGGTTTCAACTATGCAAAGGCCACGTCAGGGGCCTACCACCATGTGGAAAAGAGGGTTGGGGTGACAGTGCTGAGGGACTCGGACGTCTCCTGCTCGATGATCCGTAAATGCCACCGCTGGAGCCACACGGGACTCCTGTTCTCCAATCCATGCCATTCACTACTCCGATGGGAATATGAGACCCCTGTTTTGAAGACTGAACCCCATCAGTGTCACGGTGGAGATTTTGCGACGTCAGGAGAAGATTCCTAGGTCTATATATGGTAGGCAAGATCTGACTTGTCCTTCCCAGGGGCTCTCGGCTACAACTTGCACTTCAGTCTCGCCAGAATTGTCCGAGTTGACTGCGAGCTAGGGGCGCACGAGGCACGCATGAGGCCACAATTTCAGACTCATTTGACAGCCAGCGGAGTAGTCTGGTGACTAGACCGTCTAAAGAGGCAAGCCGTCTGCGGTGGAGGGGGACCGGCGAAACATATAAAACTGTGAAGCTGCGCGGCCCTTTCAATGCCAACTCGCCAACTGTCTTCATTCTCAGTATGCGCTTGAATTCCGCTCTCGCCTCCAGTTTCTTGTTCGCTCCTATAGTTCTCGCAGACTATCGCCCTGGGGAGCACCAGCCCCGATTCCATAACAGTGTCAAAAGAAATATCAACGACCTCTCAGGCTGGGTTGACCAAGTCCCCTGGGCTGGTGCTGTCCTGCCTGAGAGCAACGAGGCGTGTCTTTTCCGCACCGTGTGTTGCTTGATCTCATCCTGCCTTGTTCCAACAGGGAGGTTACACTGCTGCCATTGGATCGTTCAAGGTTCCCTCCGCTTCGGGTGACATTGGTTTCGCTATCGTGGTCGGTATCGGCGGCAGAGGCGTGCAATGTAGCACTACTTTCGCGGCCGGCGTCGATGTACTGGTATCCGGCCCGGGCACTGTGGTCTCTTACGTCGGTAAAGCGGTTTAAATCATGGCATCCAGTCACCGATCTCACCCACCCCCTTTTCATGTATGTCTAGGTTGGGCCACCTGGGGTGCCCAGGTCGTGTCGGCAAATCTTGACATCTCTCCCGGAGACACCATCCGAGCCAGCGTCTATGTGTATTCCCCCACGACCGGTTCTGCCTTGCTCGAAAATCTCACCAACCGCGATACCTGGTGGTATTTTTTCATTACAGATGAACCTGTGGTCTGCCAGCGGAGTGCAGAGTGGGTTGTGACGCCGTTGGCGAACTATTCCCCCAATAGGATACCTATTCCCAAGTTCAGCGACGTGACCTTTGTGAATGCCACAGCTAAGTTTGCTAGTGAGGCCTCCGTGATGCCCGGACCCGGTGGGGCGAATCTCATTAATGAGATCAAGTATAACAACATTCCATTGACCGCTGCCACGGTTTACGAAAGCACCGTCGCCGTCGCATATACGATGTGAGATGTAGGAAGGCGAACAGACGGTGAAGAGATGGTGGTTATTTCAACTTGATATTGTATAAGCTGGTTTGCTTTGATGTCTTTTGTGTTTTCCCTCGGCGACTTGCACAAATAAAGTTTCATTGACATGATATCCCGTGAGCGAGGCGCAAACATGAGCGTATGACCATAGCATTTAGACTTTGACCGCCATCTAGTCTAGCAATTTCGATCGTGGCCGGTGACCTTTGGTTGGACAGAATGGATATATGGTGAGGCTGAGGCAACGCTCCCCTGGCTTTGATAGCTAATGGTGTTTATCGCTTTCACACCACCTATTTTTCTCTTGTTGAACCATGTCTGAGGATCTGGCGACACAGTCCAACTATGACAAGATTGCGAGGAGGGACGTCGAGCTCAACTGGCGCGTTGGTTCTGATACACAGACTCGATTAAATAATGGCGCGAGGTAGTATACATCTCTCTGAGTTTCTCTCCTCCAAGTCTAAGATGGAATTCGTCCTTTTTGCTGCGATCATGAACAAATATCCCACGTCCGGAACGGGCCGAGGTCAAAATTGGAAACTCGGAGGTGGAGAGTCCGATTGGGAGAGTCCCCCGTACAGGTGTGTCTCCAGTGGACCGTACCGTCGGGGATGAAATCTTGATCGAGTTGCACAACGTCCTGATCCCCATCAAGCTGATTGAAGACTTGGTCCTCGGAATTGAAGTCAAAAGCGTTTGACGGGCCTTCTTGAGGTGAAGTTTTCGCAATGAGCTTTTCAAGCCTTTGCGTGAGTCGACGGCGCCTGACAGCTTGCCCAGCAACATGCGCGAATGTTTGTTTCCGCTTGTCTCGGGGGCGGGTTGGACTTGAGAAGTGGAGACCAGGCCCTTCGTAACCGGCTGGGCCGCGCGAGTGTAGTGTAGGCATGAAATCGAGAAGACGAAAAAGAGAATTGGAGGTGAAAGACAAAAGAAAAAAAAACACAGCTGGGAATCACGTCAACAGTCGCATTGAAGGGAAGGTGCTTGGAGCGCGATCGAGGCCAAACGAGGGCGAAAGAGGCACAAAGGAGGCCCAGAAGGATTGTATAGGGAATAATTATCTCAGGCTGGGTTGAGTGCGAGCGAGGCCCGCACGAGGCCCACGCGAGGTCCATGCAAGGCCAAAATACAATTCGGTCCGTCGTTCGGAGGCACGTCCGTCTTAACCATGCCCTCGACTTGCGCCTCAACGCTGACGTCCGCGCTGACGACGTACGATCGATGGCCCTTGGTGCTAATCTCGTACAATAGATAGCCTAGAGGGCCTTGTTCGGAGTGAGATTGCTGACAACGATATCGAGACCGTCAGGCTGGCGATGGTCGCGTGGCCGATGGGCCTTGCGCGTGATGAGTGCGATCTTTGGTGGTCGAGACCCTTGGCTGCTGGCGAGTGCCAACGAAGCAGATATAACTTGGGAATCAGTCGTCGGCGATGTCGTGCTTGCTGAAAAGTGATAACCTAAAATGAGGTGAGTACTGTAATGCAGCTCACTTTCCATCAACCACAGCACATTCGGATTTCTGTACTCGACTGTCACGCTGCCACATTGTCACAACTAGCTGGACCATGTACAGTTCACGTACATGTGAGTGGGATGCATTCATAGCCTCTCCTACTATCAAAGTGGCCGCGGATACCCTCAAGCGCCACACACATGTATCACTGACGAAAACATACAACCGCAATGAATCCATCTAGCCACTCTCGGGCTACCGGGACAACGGGATGACCCTATCGCGGATAGCACGATCTACCAACCCGAGATGCTCATCCAGCAAGTCGTGTCCGTTCTTCTCTTTAGCAGCTTCCAAGAGGGGAGACTTGGTTACCCATTCGCTACTCTCACCCCACAGCGTCTTGAACTTTTTCATCTTCTCGTGCTGTCCCGTGACCTTGAGATACTCGTATACAGCTCTCCAGGAACTGTCGAGTGCACCAACGACCCAACTACGTGATGAGGTCAATATGACTATTCGCAGTGTCCTCGTTGGATCTCACTCACCCATGATGCGTGCTCACCGCCTCGCCTGCAAAGTGCAAGCGTTTGTTCGCCGCAGGGTAAGTGAGCGACGTATACACACTTTGGAATTGGCCAGGCGCAAAGGCAGCGAATGCCCCTTTAGAGGAAAAAAATCAGTGTATCATCGCAGATAGCACTGTTAACTTTACCCATGGCATATTCCTCACGGTCCCAGTCTTGCACATGCATGTCGATGAATACCTCCCTTAGGTATGCGTACGTCAAGTCGGGATGTAGACCACTGTGTGCCTCCGCAAGATTGCGAAGCACGAGGTCCAAAAGTACCTCTCGGTCTGTCGTTCTCGCGAGTGAACCGAGGTGGCTCGCATCTGCTTTCCAGGAATAACTGGCGATGAGCACTTTGGATGGCATATTAGAGTCGACACCATAAGAAGGGTAGACAATCGTGCAGATGGGGAGATCTGTGAATGTCTGACCACCCACGATGCCCAGTTTTGTCGTCCACCAGTTCGTTTTGAAGAGTATCGCGACCTTGGTGGTGGAAACATACTCCACACGCACAGCATTGTTTTGCATAACACTCAAGCCAGCACCGCTCAAGTCAGTGGTACGGAGGACAGAAAGAGGTAACGTGGATATGACGTGAGAGTAATTGTACGTCTCACCGCCATTCACTTTAACGGCGACTGATGGGATGGTGATTCTTGTCCTAGGTTCATTAGGGCCATCTATAGTCTTGCCTTGGTCGATAGCAAGATCGACCCAACCATCAAGTGGTTCGTCTGCGTTGGCAGGAGATTCGTGACCCGGGAAGCTGCTCGGAATGTCGACGGTCATATGGCTTTGGCTTATAGCTGTGACTCGCTTGCCGAATCGGATGAAACACCCCTTCTTGTTTAAATACTCCTCGATCTTCTTCGTCAGCGTCTCTGAACCACCGCTGGACGAGCGAGATGAACCATCAGACGAGGTCTGACACCAGCAACAATGGAACCTACTCAAGACACTTCCACTGTACGTCCCCATAGCCGGTATCACCAATGTTAGTATATGCCAGCAATGAGAAGACAGTCTCTACTAATGCAGCGTCACTACCACCTCCAAGAAGTCCGCACCAATCGATAACGTTGTTGGGAAGATGCTGTGGAGGAAGCTCGAGGTGAGCACTAGGCAGGTACTTGAATGCCATGTATGACCGGAGAGTGTGCGAGTCATTGGCCTGGAGTACCTCCCATCCCTTCTTCGTTCCAGTTTCCATGTCTTGCACTATCATCCGGACGAATGGTTGAGCGACATCGCTGACGATTGCATCCGCACCTGCACGAATGTAATCAGCATCTATGTCCATGTCTCGTGCACCAAAATCTCCTTTGGGGCTATTGGACACCGGTTCACGGAGACCGTTGAAATAGTAGTAAGCTGGCTTGGAACCATCCCGACTGTGGAAATGATATGGTATAATGCCGTCCTTGAGGCGATCTTGACCTTGGTTCAATGGTCCGTATTCGGTCAATTCTGCTAATCTCTTCATGACCCCATTCTTATATCGTCCATGGCTATCCTTCTTTGGAAACGGGAAGCGCATGGCACCCATATCCTATGGATGGAAGAAAAATCAGCGTCGCAGAAGCATGTCCGGGTCGGACGGATTGAAGGGCATACATAATAGTCATATTTTCCCCCGCCGGGGAATTTATAAGTAGAAACGCGACCACCAGTATGGTCCGTGGCCTCAAGGAGTTCATACTCGATATCGAGAGAGTCAAGTATCAGGGCTGCATAGAGACCACCGATACCAGCGCCTAATATTCCAACATTACCCAGGTGAACGCGCAGGTGATCGTCAGAAACGTCAAACGAATGTGATTGACCAGAGTCGAGGGATAGTTTTTTCCTTAGACGGGTATGGTAGTCTTGAATGATGTTTCTACCAAAGAAAGCAAGGGGATTCGTTTCGCAGGGGATCATCGTAAAGAATACGGGTTAAGATGAGAGTGTCTACCTGCGCCGATGGCCGTCACAGGCTCACCTGTACCGGTGTTAACTGGAAATGCGGGCTGAACCGAGTGTCACACGGTAAAGTACTTCATCGCTTGCGTTCGGGTTCCTTTTTTGCTGTTCTAACGATGCCGTTGTGGTCTGCCACTGATACCAAACATGCTCTCAGTGATAATTGAAAATCAGGCGCACTGTTTCAAATTTTGAAAGTGGTTTGTAGTGAAAGGTGCACTATACTCACTACTCAGTCGACTACTCTCGGCAAGCATGTTCGAGCTTCAAAGAAGCCCTCAAGGTACTTGTGTATGACGAACAATGTGGGCTTGTGCAGCGCTGGTGTCGAGATCCTTGGTGAGTGTCAACGAAGTGAGCATAGCTCTATAGGAATTGCTGGTCGTTCAACAACCTCGGCGTCCACGACGACGTGCTCGCTGAATAACGATATCATGGATGGTTACAACTCGTTGTCAATCATGGGTTGACTCGCATTGAGTTCGGACATGTCCTCATTGAAGAGAGAGGCTATGGTTCAAATGTAACTCGAATCGCTATTTACTCCATGATTCTCAGAATCAAGTTTGACATCCTTGACCGACTCCCAAGCAGAAGGAGACACGCCTCGCAACGGTTCAAGACGAATCACCGTTCTAGCAACATTCAAACCTGAGCCCGATATGTCTTCAGACCTAGAACGGAAGACTATCACCGACTGCGGCGGCTTGATCGTGTCTTTCAGCCATACATGTCCGCCCACCACACGCAAGATCAACATCTGTGCCGACACACCCTAAAAACCAGCCGATCAGCACCAACCGTCGTTTGTGCATCCATAGCACAAGATTCCAACAACGTACCATCATTAACATGTACACAAGCAGGAGTGCGATCTCCGTCGGACTTTTTGCCCCGAATGATAGCAAAAATGCAATGCCAGTGAGCGTGAGTGGTGATACGGACTCAACGAGGAGCATAATAACAAGGTTGAAATATGGAGCTGCATGTCCTTCTTTCTTCATCGACCTCGTACTGCAAACTAACCGATAACAGATCATGCACGTCAGAATTGCGGTGAGGGAAATCGAGATTGAGAAGTACACCAGCGAGACTTTAGTGGTGTCCCCAATAAGAATGTCAGCAGCGGCCATACTAGAGGCCCCAATGGATAGGATTCCGAAAACTGACTCGGCACGTAGTTAAGAAAGAGTACCATGGGCAGAGAAGAGTTGATACGTACCGAGTGTTGCTAGCCACAGGATGGAGGGTATAACGATGGCACGAAGGCTGTCCCACACGATTTGACAGTGGTAAATCTGGAACAAAGCAGATGAGGTAATATCAATTTTGTACGTTCGACCTGGACTTACTATAAGACCATCTACCATCAACTGTAGAATGAGGGCCACCACTGCGGAGAGATTGATATATTTGAACGCGATCAGCCTGGATGGATGGTTTTGATCCACTAGCCACAGGAATTCACCAGATACCCCATTGACGGCCACCAAAATGGTCACCAAAAGGAGTATCACGGTGCTGAAGAGGGCATAAAACACGTCAGATTTCCGACGCATTCTTCGGCGAGCGAGGATGATGAGCATGGTCTCGAAGTAGAGGCATAGTTCGATGCCTGGCAACGGATCGGTGAAACCATAGTACCGATGTGTCTGAATGTAAACTCACCATACAAGACGTCGTGCAGATGGATTCCCAAGTAGAATGATATCTGGCTAGAGAACGATGAATCCAATCCAGTTGAATTGGACGGCATTATGCACGGAAAGTTCGCCATGTAACTTAAACTCACTGCAATTTTTATATACTCCAATGAAGCGCAACACAGCGGAGTTCTGGACCTGGACATATCAGGGCCATCATAATCGTAGTATAGTGACCCTTGCACACTCTCATAAGCAAAAAAAAAAACCTCTATTTGCTTTTGTTTGTGTCGGAGATCTTGCCCTGTCGACCTGTTTACATAAGTCGAGGGACTCGCGAATGTGATCTGTTGTCATATCATCGTAACATCATCACGGCGTGCGTTGCGGATTCGAGGTTTTAGATCGGTAACGTCCGAGAGCATTCTCCACCTACGCTGATCAAGTTGGACTTCCAGCAGATCTACATGTTTTTTTTTTAAATCTCACTTTCAAGGCGATGACCCATGCCACATGACACGAGCTGCTGTCTTCAAACAGGCAACTATATACTGCAACTTGAATGTCTTTGGGCAACGCCATATAATAGACAGTGAGTGACCAATGAAGAAAACCATGTGGTGTACCAACCAACTTTTTCTGTGCTAGTTGTGACTGGCGCGGGGAACTGCTTGTATCATGCATTCTAGGTATGACCTTACATCTTTGATGGTGGTGGTTAATGCACGTCTATCCTAGTTCCTGCGCGTGTTTACGGGGGATCCATTGCCTCAGAGGAGTGGAGGCCCACTCTGGCTGCAAGCCGGACACCACCTCATTGCATGTGGCTCAATGGGATGGTTGAACGCCGTCCTCCTACTGGTTGAACCCTCTCAGCGCGCCTCTTGTCGCTACGACGAGTCTCTTCCTTTCTGTTCTCCCGTTCGTTCTGTTTTCCTATGCCATCGCACTAAATATCACCAGGATTCACGAATATGCTGTCGGTGCCAGGACCCTACATCATTGGTGGTGCACCACGACACTTTGCCTGTGCCTGGACAGCAATCCACCCTAACATGCCAGGAAAGCAGTTTGATCATGATGGTGCTCATGCTTCTCAGCTCGCGGTCGCTTCCTGATGGTGTGTAAGAGTCTGACGAAGTCTGGGGTGCTCATACCCACAGGGTAGTCAGTGAAGACCCTTTATTCCATTTTTATCCATCTAAATCAACTTTTTTTTTAATTGAGACGGCCAACGACCCTGGAACTCGAACCATGGAGCTGAGTACAGTACAACCGTATGTTGTGCAGTGTCAAGAGGCTCCGCCACTACTTCTGGTTACAACCACTACTCGTGCTGTTGTTCACTGCAAGTAAGCATCTCCAGATCATTCCGTGTCACCATCCCCAAGGTTCTGATGTCCTGAAATTGGTCAATGAATGGAACTGGCCTCGAATGCTCGCTTGCTCTGTTCGTTTACCCCACACACGCTCACCGGCATTGCATTTTTGGTATCGTTTGCGATGGCAGGTTTCGCGACGCTCACTCTTTTGCATGTGTTCACTTCAACGATGGTACGTCGTGTGAGTCTTGCACTGTAGATGTGCAGACGACGGGAGGTGCTGACTGGCCGGTTGTCAGTGTGTATCGCCACACATGTCGATCTTGCGTGGGACGTGCATGGCAGAAAGAGACGATCAAACCGATACGATCGACGGTCATGTTCGCCCTTCGCTCCGGAGATATGTACATCGGGCTCAGGTGATTTGGATGGGACGGTCGCTGACTCCTCTTGAATCGTTGTCAGGCGTAGCCCCGGGGATCGGGCAAGGATGTCAAGGTGTAATCTTATCGCGTCACTACGTACATACATGGAGTCTTTGTCTGTACATACACGTTTGCACCCGAATGCAGGTTTTTGCTCACTTTCCATTAGAAAAATCACTTTAAATCAGTGTCCAGGACTGTTGTCATGCACGCATCTTTGTAGTGAAAGTCGCAAAGTCATCTCACAGGTGTTATAAGGCCGACCAACATGTGGGATAAACCTAACACCGGCTACAGTTTGTATGTACGACGTAGCATACAATTCGCGACCGCGTAGAGTTCCGCCTCCCCCAAGACTCGCAATATTACAAACGCATGCAGCGCGTCACGCCCACGGGTTAGGCTCCTCCTCTGGTATCCCAAGTCCATACCCATCTACACGGGCATACGGCGGTGGCGTCTGCGTCCTGACGATCGTGACGTCCTGCACCACCTCCAACGTCGCATCGTACTCTTCCCGCGCATCCAACGCATCTCTGCGCCTCTCCTCCTCCCTCATCTCCTCCTCGTCCTCCCCCTGCTCCTCGTCCTCGTCCACCACCGTCCGCAGAGGAGAGACAGGCGAGACAGCACTCGAACCCAGTTCGTCCCACACCCGTATCAGTACCGGCGAATGCGATCCACGCGACGTCGACGGCACCTGTAAACTGTCCGGCGCGGGGACAACCAGATCCACCGCATCGTCCTGTACGAGCGGCGTGTACAGTCTTTTTGATACACGTGACGGCGGTCGCGAGGAGGACGAGGAGGGGGCGGAAGGAGAAACGGGAACGGAAAGAGAAACAGGCGAAGAAGAAAGGAGACGGGAAAGGCGTGGTATGTGTAACCGAGATGTAACCCGAGAGGGCGAATGGGCTTGTGAAGACGATCGGCTACCAGTCGTCATCGGTGGACAGTCTGAGAGCCTGCGTGATCGTAGGGGAGACGGCGTTCGTGGCATCTGCGAGGACCGAGGCGAACCGCGGGATGGGACGTCCTCGTATGGTCTCGCCTGCCTTTTCCCGTTCTGCGTGGCGCCATAGCCAGAGGACGCCCCTTCGTATCTGCCAAACCCGCCCGACGTGATCTCTCGCACGACCCTCTCTTCTTCATCCCACATTGCCCGACGCGCGTCCTCGGAGCTCACGTCCACCACCGGATATAGATAATCACCAAACACGTATTTTTTGGCGTCTTCATACAACTGCTCGTCCGTGCCATCCGGACCTGCCAACGCATCACTAAACGTCAACGCGTACTCGTCAGCATCCTCCAGGTCGACATCGTCCCCAAATATCCGAGCTCCGCCACGCTGGTGCTGCATGTCTGGTGCATCGTGGACCACGTCCTCGGCGTCCGCGGCGAACAATGGAGCAGTGACGTCACCATCATTGTCAAGACCCCGTACATCTGGCAGCCAGTACTTGCGCTTGCCACCGGCGGCGTAGCGGAGACCAGCTCGGATGCGATGGTCCCTTGCCGCGCCAATGTGCATCCCTCCTTCGCTGGGCTCGAACGCGCGGTAGTTGATACCTTCCCCGCGGAGGGTGGCACGTGTGTCTTCGACGAGGTCCTTGAGTCCTAATGCGTCTCGAAGGGCATACGCGAGCGTCATGCGAGCGACATAGATCGGTACTCCGCCTGCTGCAGAAGCAGGCGGCTTAGTAAAGTCGAGGTAGGAAAACGCGTACATGTGGGCTGCGGCGAAAAACGGCATTTCAATGCAGATCAGGGTGTCTGTGAGTGCGAGAGAAATGTGTTCATTGTCGGTGTAGGGTCCGAGGCGCGTGATGACGCCGACTGCGACGAGGAACGACACGCCAATGGATTGCCAAAACGAGAAGAAGAGGATCCCTTTGACACAGAGGAACTTGGGAACGGGTCTTTACGGCGTGAATCGTGCGTATTAGATATAGAGGGAATGGTGCTTACCGGAAAGGCTTCAAATCTTGATGAACACACATCCAGAACACGGCGAGACACCAAAGTGCGAGACAGATAGATATATTGTACACGATGGACACGTACAAGTATCCACTTCGAGCGCGGAAGTCACCTTCGTGATAAGTACCAGTAGCTTTCATGATCAGACTCGCGAGCGCGAGAAGCGGCTTGACTTGAACGTATTCTGTGCATAGTTGCAAGTCAACACACTAGGAACGAGGATAGAGTGAGCGCCGTACGCAGAATTCCCCGTTTGAGGAACAGAAATGTATATGGGTCGCTTGGGTCAATCTCGTTGCCCCACAGACTGACAGGAAAGACGGCCGGAATGGGCGGTCGACCATGCAAGAGGATAAGCAGCGAGCGCTCGCCGCCAAGATAGTCCAACAGGAGGACAAAGAAACAGTATATGACAAAAGCCTGCCACACATGTCAT
>JBBPJQ010000529.1:0-21651 GCA_038088795.1 Boletus rex-veris
TTGACCTTTGATCAATCAAAAGATCAAGCATCTGATTCACATCTTCAATTGACCAGTGAGTACGAGGCTTTTTTCCAGGAACATTCATGATCTGAAGCGTCTTGAGGCCACAAAGGATGATCAAGGCATTGAAGCCAATGACAAGTCGGCAAGCGTGGTATAAACTGAGATGATGATAGGAGGAAAACATGGTAGCTCAAGGTTCAAGCTCCAGAGATTCAGGACTCTGCGCCAAGATGCCATGTGGCTGGCGAGCAGCAAACTCAGGTGCTGTCAGCTAGCTCAGCTACTATCCTAACCTATCCTAACCAGCTTGTTGGAGGGATACCGAATGAGCCCTTATAGGATAATACATCCCACCAAGAAGGGTGGTCACACAACCTGCAGCGAATTTGGCTTTGCTTTGGGAGTGGGCTTTGGCTTAGGGTTACATCATCCTTGAGTGAGTTGCTCAAGAGGCACACGATTGCAGGCAATGTTTGCCTCGCGCTTCTTGTTCGCTGTATCGAGTAGCATTATATACGACACTACAAGCTCTTAGAATTAGCACTCACTACTAGTAGTAGGCTGATATTTCCGCCATTTTGTCGGTGCTTGCAACATGACAGTTGGAAAGTGAAAGCGTCGCGTCACGTCACGGTCGCGCTGTCTGTCCGCTTTGACCTCCACTGCCACCGGTCCACCACCGTTGGACGTTCGCGACGTTTCAGCTATTGTCCACTTCGGACTCTCTGGTAGCTTACGGAATTCTTATCACGCTCTGAGTGCTTTGACTGTGACCTTGACAGAACAGTGCAGACCCATGGGGGAATGATGCTCAAAGCGGGGACGCTTTCAAATGCTTGACACCGTGGACAATGGTGGACAATATTGTCCGCTGCCCCGGTAGCCTATTTAACTCGGCCTGAGCATATCACATCTCAAGCCAAAGTACCCCATACCATCATGTCATCAGAAACTGGCTCACGCAACCCCCTACTCATAGCAGAGTTATTTTATGCCATCCTGCATTATCTCGTGGATACACCTCCTGAACCATCCCCGAATGGTGTCGATGTCCCATATAATGTGGGTACCAATGGTATTCCAATTCGACCATCCGACCCAGATACACGACGTGCGCTCGCCGCTCTAGCTCGAACATGTCGTGCATTTACGTGTCCGGCCCTCGACTTTCTTTGGCGAAGGCTACACTCGCTCGAACCACTGCTCTGGTGTTTTACATCAAGGGAAGCTGTTTTTTCAACAAGGCAACGCCTGGTAAGTGAATTGTTCTTGGGGGTCGAGTCCTGTCTGACGTCAACAGCGTCCGCCATCTCCAGCTGACTGGGTCGTCATCAGGCACTACGCCTGCCGCATCCAATACCTTGAAGTCCATGATGCACTGGCACTTTCTTCCTTCTTTCTGGGATGTGTGCCGTTCGAGGGGAACCTCTTTCCCAACTTGAAAGTGCTGAAATGGAATACACGGTCGAACATAATTCCCATTGACATCAAGCTCGTGCACCCCCTTCTCGGTCCCAACTTGGTTGTTTTAGATGTCACTACACACAGGGATGACACAACGTTACCGTCACTCCTCAAAGTGCTCCCTTCACGTTGCCCCGCCGTGACAACTGCCAGGTTTGGCTTAATGAGAGGAGAAAACTTGGCATTGATGGACATCTTCTCGCGAACTATCTGTAGCTTCAAAAACCTCAAGTCTCTCATTGTTGACGCCTTTGTCAACAATCGTGTCCTACAGGATGTCACGAAGTCTACCCAACTCCAAGAACTCTGCCTGGGCCTTCAACTTTATCAGCCTGAAAACCAGCCACCTTCCGAAATCTCCCTTTGCAATCTCAGGAGGCTAGTTCTGCAGGTACCCGACCTAGATCAGCTTATTATACTACTCCGTCCCGGTCATCAAAGTTTCTGTGGAATTATGCTCCGTCTCCTGAGGGTGGAGCTTGCCACGCTCATAGAATCCTTGTTCGCCGGACTCGCAATGCATTCGCGAAAATCCACTCTGAATGAGCTTCATCTCCGCTCCACGCGACCTCATTTTGACCTCCTAAACATGGAGCAGTTGCCATTCATCCTTTCATTTGATACATTCCGACCCCTTACCTGCCACATCCATCTACGCGAGCTCATCATCAAGTTAGCAAATCCCATCTCCCTCAACGATGAAGAATTAGTAGACCTGGTTCGTCACTGGCCGTTACTCCAGGTCCTCGAATTATGTTACTTCTTTCCGCTGCCAATTCGGGCCAAGCGCGTGACCTTCAACGGGCTTCTATCCCTGGTTCCCGTCTGTCCGGAATTGCACCATGTCGGTTTAACGCTGGACGGTACGGAGATCCCTGATGAAGCGGCCGTGGGATTGGTATCCAAAACGATCACGGCGCTACGTTTTTACAATTCACCGATCCACAATCGGACGCGCCTGGTCGCCAAATTTTTGTTGACACATTTTCCGTTCGTGACATCCGTCACAGGACCGCCAGGGGCAATCCAATTCGACGGACATGGCCGGGAATGGGCAGAAGTCGAGGCGTACATGGTTGGCCCGAGCGAAGTGGAGCTAGGAGTCGATAACAGTGGAGATGCATCAAGTTTGGGATAGTGTAGTTTACCTTGTGCTCCGAAAATGTTGCAAATTCTATGACTATGTATATTTTGCCCAGTTCAACCAACGCTGTGCGATCGCGTGTACACTTGACACTCACCCGAGGCTTCCAACAGGCCCATTGAAATTTGAAAGAACGTATAACAATTTCGCTCACTTGCAGGAATATACTGCATGAAGTGGATACCAAGTTCGCGGACAAAAGTTAGGCAAGTACTAGCAGTGGAGATCGTTGAGGAAGCTGGACTCCATCATAGTGAACCGACCGTTCCTTGCACTCCCGCAACAAGAAAAAATCTGATTGAACTGATACTTTTCCGCCTCTTGACCCTTTCGTCGCTGGTCATGTCCCCCTTCCACCACAACCGTCAACGGGATGGCCTGAAGCACGATCTTCCTCGACATCCCTCCGGGAATGAATGCCCTCACCAACACCATTGGCCTCTTTCCCCCTCTCACCACCTCCGTCATGCGCTTCCAACGTGCGTTTGATAACAACTCACACTGGCACTCGGTCCCAAATGGGTTCGCATTTGCTCCACGTGCGTGAAAAACGATGTCGACTTGCCCACCGACCAGATTGAGCTCTACGAGGGTGGGTTTAAAAGGCTGGGCGCTCAGCCGTTCGCGGTGTTTCCTCAACTCTGCGAGGATGACTTGATCCAAGAACTTGAGATCCTTGCTATGTATGGGCGACATCTGTCCGTCTATGTGAGCGTGTGTAGTCAGTGATTCATGGATGTTGACAATCAAAGAAGAAAACGAAAAAATCCACGTACGGGTGCGAACGAAACGCTGGTGAATGCGCGTACAATACTGCTTGTGCTTTCCGTTCTGCCAATCGTACCGCTGACATTTCCAACTGCAATAATGGGCATGGAGACAGCCTCCACAGCGTCTGAACCTTCCGATATGACTAGTCTTCAAACACTATGTGCAACCCCAGAGTCAGCTCGACGCCTCATGGTGCTTGAGAGGATTGGACGGTGTTTACCATGTCATTCTGGCAGGTTTGAACATGCCCGCTGGAAATGTCGCGTTTCACTAACCTGCGTCGCTCATCGACTGTGTCTTTTAGCCTCTTCCAAGCTTTGCGGAACCCCCCACTCTTTGAGAGTCTGGCGTCCAACCCCTGTCTCACCGCCGCGTCGACGGCAAGCGTAAGCTGATGCAGGACGGAGCGGTAGACTGAATACCCAGGAAGGACCTCCGCAAGCAACAAGAGCGGTTCTTGACGTGCCGAAGGCTGTACTAAACATGGCAACAAGCCCTCACACTTGAGCAGTGATGCGACGAGCCCACGTTCGAGGGCCTGTAAGAGAAACGGGAGCGCATCCATCTCCTCGATCCGTGACCTCAGTATCGCAGTTGCGTTGATCATACATAGCGCGGCGACCGGCTGCATGCCTCCCTTCCATTCGCGGTCAACCATCAATGCGAGACTGTCAGAGGCGGCGTTGATCATGCCTTGGTGCATGAGCGCAATACAGATGTCCTCCCGCTGGGCGAGTGCAGAGACGATCTGCAAGTCACAGGCGATGCAGCATAGATCCAGCTTGTCTCCATGCGAGATTTCATTCTCGAGATGGCAGAGCGAGACTCTCGCGATGAGTTTTGGATCCCCCTGGAATACGCTCAGTATGTTTTCCCAGTCGAGAGGGACGCCGAGCTTGAAGGCCAGGATTAAACACTCGTCGAAGACGGCGGATTCGCGTTGGTTGTATACCCTGTGGTCCCAGCTGGAAAACCGGGGGTCCCGAATTTCGAGGAACCAGAGGCCGCAGATGATTTTCATGACCTCTCGATCTGTGGGGAAGGATTCTGACCAGGCCCTGAGGTGATTATCGCAGGCAAGCCCTAGGAACTCTAGGACGGCTGTCTTGCAGACACGGCGATGGCTGATTTCGAGATCTTCCTTGACGATGATGTTTCGATATAAGAAGAGCGTCCACTGGCGGACGTCGGGCCAGTGAGCACAAAGTCCCTTGGCGAGCTCTTGACGGAGGTCTTGTTGGTTCAGCAAAAAGGGGAGGGTGGTGGCGAGACCGACTAAGGAAGTGAGCACGACGTCGAGGTCGTCGATTAGGGCGTTTATTCCGATAGTACGGTTGGGGATCTTGTGCGCGTCAAGCTTGTCATACATCATGGATATGACGCGGAGGTATTGGGTGGGTTGACACGCGGCGTCTCTGCAGAAACCGACGAGGTTGCGGAATTGGAAGGAATCTTTGCCTGCTGAGCAAGCATTGATAAGTCTCTGTGGGAGTCATTTGAGTGAGGTGGTGCCGCCGATCACGGGCTTAAAATTGACATCAAACTCGACCTCGGAGAGATGTTGAGGCTGAGATTTCATTCTGGTGATGCTATATGGATTGAAACGCTGAGCCTGGAAGTCAGGTAATTTGGACCGGGAAGACGAGGAGTAAGGCTTACTTTAGCGCTGCGGAAGAAAAAGGTCCCACGTGTGCTGCCGATCAATCACCGTCACTTCAAGTTTAACCCGACCAAAACGGGTGGCTCGAAACTATGCCACACGGCGAGCGCCTTATGTGCATGCAATCAATCATACGCGGCGCCTTTGCTTGCCGACTGGCACCGTATCACTAACTGGAATGCCCAGAAGCCGAGATACTCACTCACGGGTCTGCATGCCGTCAAGGTCACAATCAAGGCAACCAGTGGGTGGTGAGAAATGGCCGCCAAATCAGTAGATAATGACCAAAATCATATTAGCAGGTGCGTGTCCTCTCGGGGCGCCTGTATCACAGGTTTTATACATACAACACCCTGTACGTATTATATCATAGTAGTACCCTGTACGTGTGATCTCCAAGGGACTGGCCCCCTAATCCGTTAAAAAGCAAGAAGATAGAAAAAACCATGGGCCAGTGGTGAAACTACAGGGTGTACCTGAACAGAGGACTGTCATCTCCCTTGTCCTTGAATTCCTCATTCCGCTCCTCGGTAATTCCATGTTCATTGCACCACTTCTCCTTTTGCTTGTTGATTCTATTGTAATCCCACATTGTAAACAGACACGTCAGCAGCCTAACGTGCCATCCGAGTCAGTGAACACGACAACCAGAGAGTATCAAGAGAAGACATACGAGAAAACCAACAATCCCATCGTTATTGCAAGGCCGACGTGGAACCGCGGCGGATCGAAAAATATATAAGACCCACATATCCTGCGAGTGGTTTCACCTAATCACGATATATGCCAGAAAAAATGAATGTCACTCACCCTCCTGCACTTGCAAGACTGGTGACCGTTGCAATCGCAACACTGCGTTTGACGTCCCCTCCAGCGTTCGAACTAGTCCATGCGAGGATAATAGGAATAGGTGGGTAAACACCCATTGCGGTGAGCACAACCCCGACGATGCCAGCGCTAGGCTTTGTTTGCGTATACAGGATGATGCATCCCACCAAGCCAACGATTGCTCCAGCAACCACATACGGTCCACGAACTTTATGCCTATCAGAATAGATCCCACCGAGAACGGTGGTTACACAAGCTGCAACAAATGGACAGACAGAGAGAAGCTGAGCATTAGCAGCGGTGAAACCGAGCTCGTTGATGATGGTCGGTGTAAATAGTGCAATTGCATAAGCGGGGATACTAAATCTAGTCCGTGGAAATATCAGAAAATCTCCGGCGCAGAATCCTACACACGTACCCGATTATTGAACCGAACTGAAGATACGTTTTATAATCCATGAGACCCTGCAGAACGAACTGGGGTTTAAAGTGTGTTGCAAGACCCTGCAAATCAGTCTTCATCAATTCAGTAATGTAGCGTCTTTCGGCCTCCGTCAGGAATGGCACTGTTTCTGTGTTCTGAACAGAGGTGAGCAACGATAAAAGACTGGATGCATGGATGTACAAACATCATGCATGAAGAAAGGGGCTACAAGTGCCACGAGCACCGTGGCTTGGCGGATCTGCGCGTCAAGCCGTCGTCATCTAGTGATGACGGGTGACTTACCAAGACCCTCCAGGCAGAACTGGTAACCTCGATTGAGTGCACTGCATCGCAGAAGTGTTCATAAACAACTCACTATCCACTGCCAACCATGGAGGCCACCGATCCTATCAGGGGAATGAAAATTTGGATAATGAAAGGAATCTCAGAGTACTGCCTACCCTTCCATTTTTTCAATGGCATACCTTTTGGTGCATGAGTGATACGCTGTACTGGATCAAGAAAATGATCTCACGCTAGAATACCACTAAAAGCACCCGCCACGGTTGCAGCAGCTATGAATATTGCCATACGTTTCCCCCGATCAGCGCGCGGATACCACAGCGAGATATAGTATGTCATGCCAGGTGCCAACCCAGCTTCGGCAAGGCCGAGGAAAACTCGGGCGCTGTACAGACCAAAACCAGAATAAGTAATTGTGGTATATTTGTTATCAGGCACTTACACGAGGAGTTGAGGGTATGTGCTCACGAGGCACATCAGGGTCATGACCAGACCCCAAGTAACCATCATTATAGGGACTGTATCAGGCATTCTGGATCAGCTGTACGTGAAGCTGCATTGAAGAAATTCACGCACTCCATCGAGATGGTCGAAAGAGCTTTAGGATGACATTTCTGTGAATGGTGTTTGATTTACATACCAGAGCACGTTCGCTTCCACTCACGATGGGACTTGCGCAGTACAGTAGGTAGCCTGCGCAAGTGTTAGTCGTGCGTGGCCATAGGTCAGATACATAGACTATCGATTCTCACAAAAAAGATTGCAGCAGCAGTGTTATATTTGAGTCCACCAAGTTTTAGGTCTTTCGCCATTCCTGCAATTCTGGCGTTGCCTAAAACTCGGGCGTCAGTGACATGGGGACGTTCCAAAGGATAGTACTCGCCGAAATTAGTGCGATCCCTGAAGACAAGACAGTTGTTGAATAAGATGAGAGGAAAAACAAGTTCACCGTGACTCACAAGAAAGAGAGGAGGTACAGCAACGCGACGGGGGGTAGGAGATGCCAGTCTAGTTTCCTTAGCACCCTAGCACGTTGTTCAGGGCCAAAGTCTATAGCATCCATAGAACCACCAAGATCATCGAGAGCAGCCTTCTTGTTGTCGACAGCATCTGTGTGGATATCGGCCTGGAGGTCGTCAGAGGTTGGATGGGCCATAACAGTAAGTGGAAGCAAGCACAGTACAGACAGGGTTAGGGCTCTAAGACCTTGGTTTGATATCTCACGCTGCGCGATTTTCTGAAACGCGACTCGGATGGCCGTTTGGTCGGAGGGAGTTGGACGGCGGTTTACGTATCAAAGTCTTTCTGAAGAAGCCAAGACTGCTTTTCACCATCTCGATCTGGACCCGATGCGCTCTGTTGTACCTCGGTTCAGTTGATATACATAGTTCATACGAAGTGCCTCGTTAGGTCAGTAACTTGAATACGATTATGTCATACGGAATGACCTGCAGGGCCCAATGCAGAGAATTGTTTTACTCACTTGAGTCTGAGGGTGTAAAGGCCGTCGACGAGCCGAGGTAGATAAGCCGAGGCTCGAAGCACTTGGATCGACGTCGAGAGCAGAAGCGCGTTCACAGGCAGCCCTTCAAGTTTGCCTTCCGACTCGGAAAGTGACGGTTGCGACCTATGTAACTTTTTCACACCGAGCCAGAGGGTTGAGGCGGCGTTACTCTTCCCAAGCCTCCGCGCTTACCCGGAACCGCCACTTCCCCTACTACATCATGGTGATATGTACTACGTCAACACTTCAGAAACGGCAATCCTTCCTCATCTTGAAGGAGTCACCGATGCTAAGTATCACGACAGACCTAGCCGGAGTTTGGAGGGCCTCCGCCAGGCGTTGCCAACGTGTAAGTGTTCCTGGTCTGTACCTTGTTGACCGTCTACGAGGCTGCCGTCGCGAAAGAGACAAGCCGGCGTCCTCATAGAGTCTCGGTCTGGTCACCAGACTAATCCGAACCCGCCCCGGGTCCTTCCGCGTTCAGCTCTCCCTCGAACTTTTGCTATAGTAGAGGTGGGGCAGAAGACTGATGCACCCACTGATAGGAACGCTACGATGGTGGTTGGATTCGCAAATTTGCAAATAATCTATCTGAGACTTGGATATGTAGTGATGTAGAAATCTAAGCTTCCTCAAGCTCTTCTATTCTTGCCCGCCTGCTCGAGTAATACGTGGGACAAGGCCGCAGCATAGTAACCTTCCTTTATCTTCTGCAAACATTTGTTGAGTGCGTTTGTGTGACAGAAGATAGTTGTGTCACGGGTCCTCTGTGCGCGTGAACTTCGTCACATGTCACAGCGCGTGACAATGCCCTTGTTCCCTCCGTTTTAACTGGAGTACGTACTGTATATATTGTATTGTACTTTTTTGCCAAGTCCAGTAACCAGTTCGAGCAACGCAGCGCTGCCTCCGAGCGATCGCGTGTACAAGTAATAGTCATCGGAAGATTCCAGACACACCCGTTGAGGTTGAGTGAACCTATATGTAAAATTTGATCACTTGGCGGGAATATGAGTGCTGCATGAAGTGGATATCAAGCTTGCAGAGAAAAGGTATGTGCCACGGCTCAGCCCGTCGTTGGCAACTTTATATCATCGACGCCTGTAGACTCCAAAATAACAGACCGATCGCTCCCTTCGCTCCCGCAACAGGTAAAGATTAGATTGAACTGATGCTTTTCCATCACCTGACCTTTTCGTCGCTGGTCCTCCACCACCACAGCCAGAGGGATCGCCTGAAGCACGATCTTCCTCGACGCCCCCCCGGGAATGAACGCCCTCACCAATACCATCGGTTTCTTTCCCTCCCTCAATACCTCTGCCATCCGTTTCCACCGTGCATTCGAATACGACTCACACTTGCACTTGGTCCCAAATGGGTTTGCATTCGCTCCTCGCGCGTCAAAGACCATACCGACCTCTCCGCCGACAAGATTGAGCTCGACGAGGGTGAGTTTAGAAGGCTGGGCGCTCAGCCGCTCGCGGTGCTTCTTCAATTCGGCAAGGATGACTTGATCCAAGAACTTGAGATTCTTGCTATGTATGGGCGACATCTGTCCGTCTACGTGTGTGTGTAGTCAGTGATTCGTGGATGCCGATAGTAGAAGAGGAAAACGAAAGATCTACGTACACGTGCGGATGAAACGCTGCTGAACGCGCGTACAATACTGCTTGTGCTTTCCGTTCTGCCAATCATACAGTTGACATTTCCAACTGCAATAATAGGCATGGAGACAGCCCCCACATCGTTTGAACCTTCCCATATGACTAGTTTTCGAACACTGGGTGCAACCCCTTGTGTCAGCTCGGCACCTCATGGTACTTGACGGGAATGAATACTGCTTACCATGTCATTCTGGCAGGTTTGAACGTGCCCGCTGGAAACGTCGCGTCTCACTAACCTGCGTCGCTCGTCGACCGTGTCCCTTAGCTTCTTCCAAGCCTTGCAGAACTCCCCACTTTTTGAGAGTCTGGCGTCTAACCTCTGTCCCACTGCCGAGTCGACTGCAAGCGCAAGTTGATGCAGGACGGAGCGGTAGACTGAATACCCAGGAAGGACCTCCGCAAGCAACAAGATCGGCTCTCGGCGCGCTGAAGGTTGTACTGCAGATGTCAACGACGCCTCGCACTTGAGCAGTGACGCGACGAGCCCACGTTCGAGGGCCTGTGAGAGAAACGGGAGCGCATCCATCTCCTCGATCCGTGATCTCAGTAGTGCAGTTGCAGTGATCATACATCGGCTAGCGAACACCTGCATGTCTCCCTTCCATTCGCGACCAACAATCAATGCGAGAATCTCGGCCGCAGCTTTGACCACGCCTTGGCGCATGAGGGCGAGACGAATGTTCTCCAGCTGGGAGAGCACGGAGATGATCTGGAGGTCGCAGGTGATGCAGAATAAATCCAGCTCGTCCCCATGCGAGATTTCACCCTCGAGATGGCAGAGCGAGACCTTTGCAATGAGTTCCGGGTCCCTCAGGAACACGCTGAGTATGTTTTCCCAATCGATGGAGACGCCAAGCTCGAAAGCCATGAGTAAACACGTGCCGAAGACGGCGGATTCGCGCTGGTTGATCACCATAGAGTCCCAGCTGGAAAACCGGGGGTCCCGAGTTTCGAGGAACCAGAGGTCGGAGATGACCTTCATGACCTCTCGATCTGTAGGGACGGATTTCGACCAGACCCTGAGGCGATCATCGCGGATGAGCCCGAGGAACTCTAGGACGGCTTTTTTGCAGATATGGCGCAGGTCAATGTCGACATCGTCCTGGACAATGATGCATCGATACAAGAAGAGCACCCACTGGCGGATCTCTGGCCAGTGAGCACGGAGACCCTTGGCGAGCTGTTGCCTGAAGTCTTGTTGGTTGACCTTGGTGAGCCATATCCGCATGGTGGTGCCGAGACCGATCAAGGAAGTGAAGGCAAAGTCGAGAGCTTCAGATAGTTCGTTGACCGTGACCCCATCATCGTTGATGATTCGGTACGGGATCTTGTTTGCATCGAGCTTGTGATACATCATGGATACGATGCGGAGGTATTGGGTAGGTTGGCATGCGGGGCCTCTGGCGTAAAGGATGGTTTCGCTGAGCGTTTCAAAGAAATGTGTGCTAGCTGCGGCGTTGAGAAGTCTCTGTGGGGATCATATGAATGAGGTGACGTCGATCACGAGCTAGCGAATCGTAATTGACCTCAAACTCGACCTCGGAGAGAAGGGACTCTTGATGCGGAGGTTTCATTCTGACGATGCTGTGTGGGTTGAAATATCGAGCCAGTCGTGGTCAACGACGAAGCAAGCGGGAGAAGTGGACTACGGCGCTATGACTTGGAAGAACGGGTATCTCTGTTCCGATCACGTGAGTGTATCCTCACAGCCAGATCGCCAACATCCCAGTACTGTTTGATCTGGAAGCTGGTTGCCTTGATTGTTACCTTGACGGAGTGCAGACCCATGAGCGAATACAATACCACGAACTCTTTTGCCCAGTGACATGTACAAACACATTACAGGGGCCATGAGTGGCAATTTTTCAGTCCTGGCACCACATTCTCAGTGAAACTAAAATGCCTAAACACCCCACCCCTCGCGAGCGCATCGATCATCATATAGCAAGGCATACCATCGTCCAGACCCACCCCACAATTCCACCGACCTTCCTTCCCGTAAAAATGCTCGTTCGGCATGGATAACCAGTGCCGTTGACCCGAATTGAACTAGCATTCTCCACAGTTCTGCCTGACCATTGAGCAAGACCACTGCAACGTAGTGAAGAACCCCGGAGGAGATAAACGTCCCGGTAATAAAGCCCACTCTGTCTAGAACAAAGGAGAATGGAACACCACCTTGGAAGACGAATATGCAGCGGAAAAACTAATGCAACCTGCGTCCACAGAATCAGTCATAGACGTTGAAAGCCACGGGGCGTCGAAAGCCGGAGGCCACAATGCAGGATCTTGTCCAAATACAAGCACGGCGATTATAGTGCATATGTCGTAGTACGCCTGGACAACGGCTACGAGCGCCATCATGGCATACTGATGAGTCGGACAATCTACGGGGGATGTCAGCTTGCCCTCATCTCTGAAGTGGTGTTGTAGGGTATTCTGTGTTATTCGCTGGTGCGCTAGCCAGGACTGCACCGACGCGAACAAGAGAAGACATGAACCGTGGGACACTGCTACTTCTCCTCGGCAAATTCCGCCCCCCCAGCGCTCGTTTATCCAAATCATCGGTTAGAGAGTTACTGGGCACACTCGAGGTCGACAGGTACAAAAGGTGTAATCGAGTACAAAGCGAGATGTCGTATACAGTTCGAAATTTGCAGGTGACATCCCTAGAAACTTGGTGGCCACTCAACCAAAGTAATTATACGCTAGCGATGTCGGCCATTCGTCCTCGGTCAGCAGCGCGTTCGCTTCGTCGACCCCCTGCATGTCATGCATCACCCCTAGTCATCGATTCAGCCACGTTCGTCTCGTAGATGCATTCATTAGATGATATCCGACTTACCAAACGGAAAGGCGGCTTCGATCCAGGGCGTATTCTCCACAAACTCAATCACTGAACTTTGAAATGCATAAATGTCAGGCATCGAGGCTTGACCGCCACTACCGCTAAAATTCTGCAATGTGAAGCGTCGCGTTATCAACACTTTGGTTTGTGGATGAACGCACGCCCCCAAAACGTACCTGATCTGCAAATTCAGTGACCCATATAGGTTTATTGTATGTTTCGTGCAGGGTGGTAGCGTGTTCAACGAATGCTCTCGGGTCGGTACCGTAGAAATGGAACGCGATGGCATCGATCTGTTGTGAAAGCGTTGGGCTACTACTTCATTGGAACGGTGACAGAGAACCTCACTGTACAATCTGTACAGCCTTCAACGAAGGATTCCATCCAATCAAGTCCTGCTTGATCGTTTGTGCATGCAGGGGAAATAAGATAATATCCTTGTGTCTTGAGCGGGTCTATATACTGCTTCCACAACGAGATTCCGTCCTGCGGACTCATGAACGACTGGGTAGGCTCGTTTGGCCTAGGGTAGTCGTGTCAGGCGTGCGACACAAAAATTCACAAACGTACTCGTTCATCCCAAGAACTCTTGTTGCGTATCCCTGAACAACCACGCGGCTGAAATCGTCTACCTGACTCCATCCCCACAGCATCGGGATGCCCTCCATTCCATGCTCGGACGCTGTAGAAGGCAAATATGGACTCCATGTATATAAACTAGGAGGGAGTGAGCAAACGACAAACAGACAGAATGGATGCTCGTACTAGCGGACTTTCGGGCGGGCGAAATTCGCAAGATAAGACGCATCGCCGTTGGGCCACGCCAACCCCCATTTCTTGGACTCGGCGGGAAACACAGAATTTGAATCATCGGAATATTGTGCACTCGCTGGCGTTTTCGAACCATGGGAATGCTTAGAAGCGTCGCAGCGCTTCAAGAGAGAATTACGCCCACCACGCTTGCGTTCATCATGGACCTCATATCCGTGAATGGAGGCGCCTTCAAGTTGGTGTTCGTCGAAGAACGGGCTGACATGTGTTGTGTCCGGCCTGGATTCTGCTAATGTTCGACTTGGTATGGTGGAAAGACAGAACCAGAGAACGAGGGAGGGGAAGAGAAGAGATCGGGTCATCTTGGATTCTTGCCGTGGGTCCAAAGATCGTTGATGATGAGGATACAATCCCCAAGTCGAGTGCACTCTCTCGAACCACGCCCTGGAAAGGAGGAAAACTGAAGGGGGAATGGTTGACGTTCACTAGCGTCACCATCATGTTGGATGCCAATCCGAAAACGGCAGAGTCTATGGAATTCAGAATAATTGAAGCGGTGGCATATCAATCGGCATTGTGCCGATCACATCTTTCCTCTCTAACGCTCGAGGCAAAGTCCTGGCCAAGTCGTTGGTGAGCATCACGGCCGCGTATTTGAACTTACTGGTAATGTTGTCCTGGCAGCTCTTTCCAAGACGAGCAGGAACGAATTGAGTCTCAGCGAAGAAGTCGCGTCATACTCCGGCTTGATTTTAGGCGGAGCTTCAATCATCCAATGAACGCGGATAACACTACAGAAAAGCGCGAGGATCCTAATACTCGAGGAACTCCGGGGGATCCAGTCACTCTCTTCTGACGAATTGTCTGCCAAAGCCGCCATTCAAGATTACAGCCTTCTAAAGGGCCAAGGATGGGTACAGACACTCCTTGCTAGCCATCCAGATCGAATACGAAGAGAACTTGGTGTCCGGAAGCAAGTTTTTGAACAACTCGTTTGGGAACTGTCCACTCGTGGGCATACACACTCCGAAGGAATTACCCTCGAGGAGCAACTCACCATCTTCTTGTATATATGTACGACTGGGTGGTCGTGCAGGCATGTCGGTGAACTAATTGATCGGCCGAGTGTCACGACAAAAAGGTAGTCGAGTGACGTCCATGCTCTCGTAAGTATGATAGGCTCACCGGTTGCTTCCAGATACTTTTGCAAGATACTTGCGGCCTTTTTTGCAGCTCCAATATATACAAATTACCACGTTTCGGACGACACAACCCCCCACCGTCGTTGAGTGCCGAGAGGAGACTGACGGTGTGAACGAGCCAGTCGTCCATGTTCGCGCGCGCGGACGCAGATTTTCGGGGCTTGGCCGCCTTTTCAATCTGCAAGAACAAAGAAAACCGGCCATGCAGCATCTACCCAGCGGTCTGGGTCAGATATAGCCTCTTGGCCAGGGAGATTCATGAGTCCACACAGATGGACCATGGCGTCGCTCGTCAGTACATGGTCGCTCTACCCGCCTTCGAGCATGCTGACGACGCGGCCGTGGGCGTACAGGTCGGCCAAATTGCATGTCTCGCGAGTGAATTAGTGGTAGAAACCGACGGGTACCTTCCGATGGGCCGAGACATGGATGGGTACTCATGCACTCATGCTCGCCAGCGTCACACCCGCAGCTAGATGGCGCGAGGGAGGTGGTGAGCGAATTGACGCATTGTTCAGAAGTTGTACCTGATGAATATCATGATGTTATCGCCAGGGCCACCAGTTTCGTCCAAGAAATGACATGCACGATGCAAGGGGGTGAGATATCGCAGATAGAGCACGTTCCAGAATTGAGCGCTGAGCCTCGGAATCGTATCTTTGGAGGTGTATGTTGTCGATGTGTTGTCTGTGATCAGCTTGACTGCATGAAGGCGTTTGGGCACTCGAATCGCCCTGGATGAAAACACATTTAGGTATACACTTTATCCCGAGTCCAAGTCTCGACGTTCAACCCACATCCTCCAACCGCAACTCCTAAGCGATCCTCTCTCACACTCTCGTGACATGGCAACTGCTTACACCAATCGACGACCTAGCAAAGCCCCTATGAAATTCGATACAACGGACAGTAAAATTACAACCCACCATCACGAAGATAGAGTTCATCGGTCATGGCAACCTCATTAGCCAACTTCTGTGCCTTCGTAATACCTGCTGGAATGCAGTACATGAAGTATGCTTCATGAGTGAGAAGTGGGGGACGTTGAGCTTGTGCAAGCCCATTGAATCGGATATATATGCTGTCTTTGACGGCACCCGCAAAGGCGTAGCAGGATGTCTTGAGAAGGCAGTATCGTGGCATCCTGCGATGAACTGTCTCGATAAACAGCGATGCATGAAAAAGATCTGGGGCACAATTGTGTGGCCAGGTGAGTCGGTGAAGACGTTTGTGAGGGAATTGGGTCCCAGATAGTAGAATTTCCACGGTATCAGTTGTGGGGCCCCACAGGCCAAGACGAGCTGGGAGGGATCCGTTTCTAGTAGTCCGCGAGACCTTGATTATGACAGGGGGCGGGTTTGGGGAAGTGGGGTTCCTCTCCTCTACTTCTAGCACGATATACTCGTGTTGGCAATCGGGGAAAACTCGTCTCTCTTTGTAATGGGACAAGGCGGTGACCACATAGGGACTGTTGCGGTCATGTTGGGAAACAAGGGTGAACCACTGGTCAGTTGTACGCTGTTCACCGGGGGTGTTGAGTACGTTCCGTAGGGAGGACATACTCTTCTCAGAGGGGGGGAAGAACGAGGGATGCAAGACGACGCTGAATTCCATGTTGGTGGTTGGCTGCAGATCTTCGGGCAATGAGACGCGTGACGTCACCATTCAGGATTATCCGAGCCTCATCCACTAGGTGAGCTATACACGTATACAGCATGGAAACAAGGTCCAGCACAAGGCGCACAAGCTTGTGTCAGTCAAGCATCAGGCGTCTCCGAGTCAGAGATGGAAGCAGCTCCTAGTCGGACCGGTGGCTTTCTTGGATCTGGGGGTGTGAGGAAGCAAGATACTTATTTTCTTTGCGCACCAACGGATCCCGCAATGATCATACAGCAAATAAAGGGAAATGTACAACGTGACACCGATTAGGATTATACGCTGTGCTCTAATAGCAATGATAGACATAGCAAAGTGGTGGGTAATGACGAGTAGAATCCCCGTCGGCGTGAAACAACCAAACGTCTGCACCATATCAAAAAACTCACATCCGCCCCTTCCACGCGCGCCACAAATACACCGACGTAACACACGCCAGCGTAGCGGCCAACGCACTCACCTTGAACGTGAACGTCCAACACGCCGTCCCGCGACATACCTCGTCTTGGCTGGACGCAGAGCCAGCGTCGGAGCTGAAGGCGTAGAGGTATGAAAAGGAGGGGGTACCGAGGAAGGGGGCATAGGTCATGATTCCATAGTTGCGGCCGAGATTGGAGAGGCCCCAGATGGAGGACACGAGGGAGGGGCTGTGAGAGGGATGGTGTGTGGTGTGTGAGCAAAGGGGAAGGTTGTGGAGAAAAAATGGGGGACGTACAGGATAGTGAACGTACAGCCATACGCAATGCCTGCGCCGATACTGTGGTGTCGCTCGTGATCAGATCCAGTCGGGGGATGAAAAAGGAAAGCAAGGAACGTACGTCAGTGCCCATATGCCTGCTTGTTCCTTGACGCCGATGACCATCCAAGCGTAAGTACAAGCAAGGGTAGCTGTGGAGAATGTCATAAATGCAATTCTACTGATATGACGCTCCCTGAGGGTGCCACGGTTGCCATCTATGGTACGAGAGGGCACAGGCGAAACAATGTCCGCGAGGGGCCCAACGACGAGCCGTGAGAGCGTATTCGAGATAGATAGCACGCGGACTTGGGTCGCGGTCATGGAGACAATAGAAGAGGTGTTGACGAAAGCGGAATTGGTGGAAATTGGAATCGGAAGGGACAGAACGATGGTACCGATGTTGGAAATAATCATTTCACACTGTTCATCGCATGAATGAGGATGACTCGGGAGAACGTGCAAGCACGTCGCTGGGAGAAGAAGCTCACAGATCCGAGGACGACAAACACGATAAAGGCGAGGGCCCAAAAGTTGCGGTCCGATAGTACATCCAATGTGCTCTGTTTGGGTTCTGGGGACTGGTCGCGGAGGGAAACGACCTCGACTAGAACTTGGTTATCGTTGGTCTTGTTGGGAAGCATTGGGGTGCGTTCGTTCGGTGCTTCCAAGTCATTTGTGAGGATCACTGAGCTGGATTCTTCCTTGGGGGTCGAGGGTATAGCGTACATGGTGAAACCTCCTACGAGGTGCACACTACCACAGAGCATAGCAAGGAATTTAAGAAAATGAGAGACATCGACCTCGCCGTCGGGGGATGAAAAATATCGGGAAGCGAGTAAGGAGAGGAATGTAGGTGAGAGGCCAAAGAGGGCCATGCTTGTCCCGGCTGCTGCGCCGATATAGTTTGGGAAATTCTTCGAGGCAGCAAAGACGGATGAAAAGTAGCTATCGTGCCATGCGGGGGTTAATGGACGGCAAGGGTGATATGGGGGAATGCATACGAGAATACGGTACCCAGTGCAGCGATGAAGAAAAATACGACGAGCCTGTGGAAGGTGGAGGTGGAAGGTTGGGTGATGGCGTCCAGTGAGTTGGATATCTCGTTGGCGAATAAGCCAAAGCCGGCCGAGAAGAAACAGGCTGAAATTAAGGAGCACGCCCATGCACCATATAAATCAAGAATCTTTCCGACGAAAGCTGCAAAGGGATATTGGCCCATCATACCGCTGTGTGTAGGTGTAATAAGCGGGCGGGAACAGGAATGACAAACGTGGAGCATACACAAGAGCGATGGTGGTCAATTGTGGTTGTGTGAGCTTCAAATGTGTCACCAGTGCAGGCGAGATTATCGGAAAGCAGAAAACACCTCCGGCGCATATGCTAGTGGATAATATGGTTCAGTGTCGATTCGCTTCCACTGGTTGGAAATGAGACAGACGCATTAGCGGCCACGGAGAAGCATAAAAGTGCGAGCCGTATTCGACGCAGATAAGGCTGAGCTGATCCCTGTTGGAGTGAGGTAGACATTAGTGACTTAAAGGAACGTCCTCCACCATATACTGTCACTGTGGGAAGCTGAGTTGCTGTAAGCATCGCCACACCACAAGGTCATCCCTCCCCTCATTCAATTGTGCGGGCGTGTTCAGTGTTTATCGCGTTGGAACTCGAAGAATGTTATTCCTCGTCACTCGAGTCCTCGAGAACAGTGGAGGACCTGCATCGAGGAGATATTCAGGGGTTAATTATCCTAATGTGTACGAAAAGAGAACAAAAGAAATGGCACGTTCCAATTGTCCACATCTCGGTTATAATGCGCAATGGACCACCACTCTTTTTCCTCCGCTCTACCATTTAGTCCCATCTTTGGTCGCGGTTGCTGGTCAGCCCTCTGGTGGTCTCTGTGAGATCTTTGTCGCCGCGTCTTGCACCATGCAGTCTTTTCCATTCTTCTTCAGAATCCGTGCAATCACTTTCGGTGAGTTCGTCCCACGTCACTTGACCCTTCACAGCTGAAGCACCTCTATAGTTATCATCATGTTGTTCAGTTTCTTGTGGCTTGTCCTGCTATCTGTTGAAATATTTTCCCGGTGGACTATGGCTGATCGAATCAGTCGTGCGTCTCATTGCCGCCTTGTTGTCCCGTCGCGTGTCTAACTTGCAGTTAGAATCGTTGATGATTCTCTTTATTCTTGCCAACACCGCTACCCTCATTTTGTTGCCCATCCTGTAACTCCCTTCTCCGCACACCCGACTTAATTCCTAATCATTCGTGTCCAGTCTCCTCGTCGAGTTCCGTACCTGGCTGGACGCAGCGCGCTTGTTCCTTCTATTCATCTTGCAAGTCGGTGCGTATCAAGCAAATAATGGTGTGAATGTCAAGCTCAGTCCGTCGCATCTCAGGCTCAGCCGCAGCTGGTGCCTGCTGGAGTCCTAGAATTCAATGTCCTGACCAAAGTTAGTCCTTGACCATCTCTCCTTTGGCATGAGATTTACCTGGACGCTTCTCGTAGATCTAGATGACATTGGTGTCTGCCAACTCATCAGTGTCTATACCTTGATTGCTTCTTGGATCATACCTGCCATGTGTAAGCTCAGAGCTCACCTCTGTTAAAACAGCGAGGTTGTTCACCTTGATTAATAGTGCTCCTATACTCGTCATATTTCTCGGCCGTGGTCTATCTCCAGTCGCGCATCCCCGTTGTAGTAGAGCCCAAGCGCCCCTCAGGTGCCGATCGCGAGATGGGTTCCAGTGATGGCCTCTCCACATGGAAGGAGATGTTGAAAGGGATTGTCGGAATACAGGGCTCAGGCACCGATACAAGCGTCCCACCTCGACCTCTCATGTTGCCCACCGTTCACACTGGTCAAACATCACCTTCTCTGCCGTCGCCACAGAGTCAGGTAACCTTGCCAAACCCACCACACCGTCAGTTGAGGATGCCATCCTTGCCTCATACCAGTAGCCAGCAGCCCCTTCCCGCGTCTCACTCAGTGTATAGTCGACACTACTCCCTTCCTGCATTCAAACACGGCAACGTGCCGCACATCCGCCCCTCGCTCACATTGCCCATCCCACACGCACTTGCCTCCAATCCACCCTCATCTCATCCTCAAACACCATCTTCACATTCTTACTCCACGCCGTCTTCTGCAAATCACTCCTTCACTTTCAGACCTGGCGTCGCGAATGTGCAGTCCCCCATAGATCATCGATGGCGTTCGAAACACCTCTCGATGATGCCCCCGTCTTCATCATCTCCCAGAGAGATCCAAAGCGCTGAAGGGAGTCCTACAACACGCTCCATGCGAGCAAAACTGACAAAACCACTCCCTGCCCATCTTCTGTAGTCCTGAAATTCATGCTTTGTATCAGTGTCAATTTTTTTTTCTTTCTGTAGAAGAATCTATCATCCTCGTGCATGGGCATTAATAGCAGTATTAGACTAGATGTCTTGCAAGTTGTACTCGTAGAATTGCACTCTGAAAATCGATTTGGATCATTGATTGAGCCGCTCTCACCCTGGTAAATTTGGATCCGTGGATGGTCAGCTGGAGGTTGACGACGATAAATTTATGTCTAGGTTTGATGCAAGAAGTTGTGAAACACAGCCAGTCGACTACACCTGTCCTTTTTCCCGTTTGCGTCCACGCACCGCCGCTGTCAACAACGATGGAAAATTGGGATCCGGTCGCGTTCAAGGCAAGTCCAATGATGCCACGTCTCTTCATCTCGTCTTCACCGTCCGACTACAGGCCCTCCTCCGAACGACCTCTCAACGCCTCGGCCAACTTCAAGAACGCAAAGACTCCCAAGGTCAACTCACGCGACGCGACATTGCCACGTACCTCTCTCAAGGTCAGCTCGCCGCTGCACGCGCCAAAGCGGCGGCGTTGATTCAGGAGGATGTGATGGGCGATTTGTTGGAAGAGTTGGAGATGTTCGTGGGCGTGGTGGGGAGTCATGTTGGGGAGCTGGAGGTTGGGCCCAGGATTGGGTTGGGGTTGGGGGAGGAAGTGAATGGGCAAGGGGGGAGCGAGACCCTGGAGGGGGGTGTGAGTGGTCGTATGGGGTGAGTAATGAGAGATCATTATTTCGAAAGGGGTGGCTGATTTTGTGTTGGGCGTTTGGGCGGCTTGTCCTCGGGGTTGGTGCAACCGTTTAGCACACCGTCACGGTTGAGCCCCACTCTCATCGAGGCTGCAGCGAGCATCATACATGCAGCGCCGGGCATCGGCGAGTCGAAAGGTAGGCACCGTTGTTCTCAGTCCGACAGCGCATCGTTCTATTCTGACTCTGCCCTTGTGTGTGAAGACCTGAACGCAGTGAGGGAGGTCCTCATACAACGGCTAGGACCTACTTTTGCTCAAACGGCATCCGCGAGTCGGAATAACCATGTCTCTCCACGTGTAAGCCTCCTTTCGTTCTTTTTTTTTTCGTGGAGATGTCCAATTGACGTCTTGAAACACAGGTAATGCAAATCCTGTCCTCCCCACCGTCCACGGCATCGAAAATGGACGCATATCTCGCCGACATTGCACAAACGTACAGCGTCAAATGGGTTCCTGAACTTCGGAGAGAAGATCTGTGCGTTTCATTTAATCTACTTGTCTATCCGAGCTTCGCGAATCGCCCTCTGATTATCACACGATTGTATAGACTCAACGTC
>JBBPJQ010000530.1:0-21649 GCA_038088795.1 Boletus rex-veris
TGTTTTTCAAACACCGACTCTAGTCAGGTCTGACAGAAACACATCGCAGCAGCTCCGAGCAGCCGTTGATTTTATATAACGATTTAGCTACGTTATCGAACCTCGATAATGCCCTGCTCGCTATCTCTCTTCTATGCACAGAACTACGACCTCGACCGTCCAAAGTCACCTGGTATTAGCGGGAAATGCTGACTCTAGTCACATCGTAAGTTGCTTCTTTCCATTGTGTTTCCACTTATCACGACTAGCCTTTATCTTTGCCGTTGTCCACTGGCACGCACGTCTGTAGTCGTTGGCTGTCGGTGAACCAAGCACATGGCTTTAGAGGCAGTTTGCAGAATTTAGCAGTCATTTCGGGGGGTAGGCTGAAATCCCTACGTTTCATTTCCGTTTTGCGTATCCCATTTTCAATCTGCGCGTGGCCGTGGAGTGTTTGGTCTTGGCGAGCCGATGCTAACATACTTTCGGTTTGACCCCACAGAGGATGTCGTTACCAGGACGGGCGTACATTCGTTCTAAGTCTTCCTTGCTGACAGGCTAACTCGATCGAGTATAGACAACCTCTCAAGGTCCGACGGGTGAGTCATGCTTTCCGTGGTCACTGGACGATAACGATAATCTGTCTTTCGCTAGCCAGCGCTGTGCTATTAGACTGATCGAAGCGGGTGGAGTAACTGCCGAGCAGCGCGCTGCACGACCTCTGTATTCATTTTTGCTGTGCAAGCTCACGTCGGAGTATGGCGCTCAACGTCATATTCCTGTGCAGTGTACGCAGTTAGAGGATTCTCTGATTCGAACGATGCGTGGCAATACCAATAGCCGGACGCGATTGGAGTATAAAATTCGTCCATCTTGTGCGATAATCGTGTACTTTCGAAATTTCCCCCTATTGCGAGTAGGCATGAAAGCGCACTACACGATCGTGCTCCTCGGAACGCTTGCGAGCTAGCGGTGTCATGTCACGCTCGGGCTGCCTCTGCACCTACGACCAGCCCTGCTGGCCCTCCGCCGCCGCCTTCTCCCAACTCGAATCACAACTCTCGCAACCACTCATCTACCCTCGGCCCACCGCCTCCCCATGTTACCCTCCCGCGCACCCATCAGGGAACTGCACCGACGTCATCACGAACTTCAACGATGGCAACTGGCGAGCATCCCGCCCCGGTTCGTTGGAGATGGCCAATTTCGAGACGTACATGTTCCCAAACGGAACGATCGATGCGTGTTTCTTGAATACGACAATCACGGGGATGTGTGGTCAAGCCAGTGTGCCTGTCATCGGCGTGGATGCGCGTTCGGTGGCGGATATACAAGTAGCGATTACGTTCGCGGTCGAGCATAACCTGAAACTAGTCGTCAAGAACACGGGGTAAGTTCACCCTACGCGAATATGAGCGAGTCATGACTGACGACCACCGGGATGTAGCCATGATTTCATCGGACGGAGTACTGCGCGGGGTGCGTTTGTGGTGTGGACGCACAACATGAAGAATATCACGTACGATGCCGCGTTTGTGCCGGGGAAACGTATCAAGGTTGGTCGGTCGATTTGATTGTATTTCGTTCGCTGATGCACGTGTTTCCTCGGAAAGCCATCACATTTGGTGCTGGGGTGCAATGGCACGAGGCGTATCCTGCCGCGAACGAACACGGACGTATGATGGTTGGCGGGTTCTCCGCCGGGGCTTCTGTCGGTGCTGCTGGTGGATGGTTGGCTGGTGGTGGACATTCTGTCCTGCTGTCGCCTAGCTATGGTCTTGGTAAAGTTGTCTTCGACGACCCCACTGATTGCCGAGCTAACCCTCCCATGAAGGCGTCGACAATGCTTTGGAAATCTCTGTTGTTCTTTCCACTGGTGAATACTTGATCACGAACGAGTATCAAAATCCGGATCTCTTCTGAGCCTTGCGCGGTGGCGGCGGGAGTACGTATGGGATCGTGACCTCGGTCACCTACCGCACGTACCCCGCAGTTCCATTCAAGGTGTGGTCGTACCAGGCAAATACGACTAATTCCTCTGTACTTCCAGAGCTATTCGAGGGGCTTTTACGGTACCAAACTCAGTTCACGGATGAGGGCTTGGGTGGATACGGCGGAATAACCAACCAAGGTATTAATTTCCTCTATTTTGGGTCGAATATGACCAACGAGACGCTTACGAGGACGACGCAGCCGTGGCTCAACTTTGTGCAGTCCTTGGCGCCGTATGGGGTCGTGTCTTCGAGCGAAACGTACGATGTCACATGGACTTATGTGATTGATCAATTCGTGTACAGTAATGGGCCGGGTGGAGGAGGATATCTACTAGTGACGTCCCGCATGCTCTCACGGGACACGCTTGCGAATCATACAAGCCAAATCGCGCAGGCGCTCATGAACTGTAGTGCTGGTTTCAAGTGCGTCTCTCCTCTTTCGTATCGTCCTTGTCCGGGGTGGTTGACGATGATACACGCAGCACTGTTGCGGGCAGCAGAGTGAGTCAATTTGGGGCTGATTCTGCTGGATTGAATCCTGCGTGGCGCAAAGCGGTCATCGAGGCGGTGTGTGCTGCTTCTTGGGATGAGAATACGCCGCCTTCGGGTATTCGGGATACGATTCAGCAATTCCGTGGATGGATCCAGGCGATACATCATGCGGCTCCTAATGACTGTGCTTTCTTGAACGAGGTGCGTCGTCGGACTGAGACTAAGAGCGTGGTTTCACTAACATTAACGTTGCGGATAGGCGTCTCCGTTCGAGATCGATTGGCAGAAGGCATTTTTTGGTGCACATTATGCAAGGTTGAAGAGTATCAAGGACAAGTATGATCCTTATCGGTTGTTCATCGTTAGGGAGGGGGTCGGGTCTGAGGAGTGGAACGAAGACTTGACGTGCCGATCCTAATGGATCATGAAGGACATTGTACTTGTTGTTCGCGCTTACTTTCATTTATCAAAACATTGCGATTGTTAGAGATTATCGTGGTGGCGTTTACGAACGGAGGCGAGGCGTTATCGGCGAGCTCGAAATGGCTGTCCCTGGTTCCTGTATAGCTTCGGTCCCTCAGGCAAAGTTGATGAACGTGGAGGGCTTGGATGTGTCATTGATGCTGTTCCGAATGGTACACGTTGCGTCCTCGAGGCTTGATTGCGTTGTGGCTGTGACACTGAGATCAATTAGACCTTCCTCTTTTAGCGATAAGTACTTTGACTGCCTCGTGCTCACTCATAGACGTCCTACATAAGCTCGTGGAGTAACGTGGATCATTGACGCTTTGCCACCACCACCCAGGTGTGCGAACACAACCAAACTTGTGAGTGTTAGAGTTTGGCTCACGCCCGATTATCAGAACACGAGGTATCCGCCTTGCCTCCAGCAACGTGTCGATTTCATCCTCGACGTTCTAAATCCTTGCAGACGCCGCGTGCCGAGCTCTAGTCTCATATCGCTGACCTTGCCAGGCCTCGTCGCATTCGTGTATCCGTACCATGTGCGTAATCCACGTCCGATTCCTGCGGTGGCATCACGGTGTATTGATCTCGTTCGATTCACACAGGCCACGCCACGCACTACCTCCCAGCCTCGGAGTAGGCGATCGGATCGGTGAGGGGGATTGTGAACTCGTTCTGGATGTTCTTCCGCCGGACTTGGCCGAGGTTGCGTTTGAGAAGATGAGAAAAGAGGTGGCCTGGAATGTCATGTATCACCGAGGTACGTTCCGCCGGCGTTAGTAACGCTGTCCACGTGCACTCATATCGTACGATGTTCATGCAGGTGGAGAAGTACCCCGACTGGTGGCAGTAGAGGGGGAGGTTGCTACGGACGGAAGGTGAGCGAAAGAAAAGGCCCATTAATGCCGACTGTGATGTGTATTCAATTTTCCATATTTCTTTCCTCTTGAAATAGTTTTCCCATATATCGGCACCCTGCCGACGAGTCTCCCGCACTTGGACCGTTTTCCCCGACGGTCTCTTTAATTCGGGAGCATGTGCAACAGGTACTGGATCACCCAGTCAACCATGTTCTGATTCAGCATTACCGAAGTGGGGCAGATTACATTTCGGAACATTCGGACAAGACAATTGATGTCGTGCGTGGGTCCAAGGTCGTCAACGTCAGCCTTGGTGCACAGCGCGTCATGACCCTGCGCATGAAGCGAGACGGCGCGCCCAATGCGGGACAAGGCGGCGTTCCTCGGCCGTCGCAGAAAATCCCACTCCCTCACAATTCGATGTTTGTGTTGGGATTGGAAACCAATGCCAAGTGGTTGCACACAATCAACCACGACAAGCGACCGATACAACTAAAGTCGCCGGAAGAGCAGTTCATGTATGGGGAGCGGATTAGCTTGACGTTCCGACATATTGGGACGTTCCTTTCGGGCGATGAATCGCGTATCTATGGACAAGGGGCCAAGGGGAAGACACACGAGGACGCGTGGCCTGTCGTGAACGGAACGGAAGAAGCTGCCAAACTCTTGGAAGCATTTGGTAAGGAGAACCAACAGAGTGAATTTGATTGGGATGCTGTATATGGGGAGGGGTCCGACGTCCTTCATTTTACTTTGAGGGACGGGTGACGACAGTCGGCTGCTCGCATGATTGTGTGGGGGACAAGGCCGGATCGCCATTGTATGAAATGATGGATGGAGTTATGTATATTTATTCTTGTTCTCTGCTTCTTAATCCATCCGTTGTAAATGCCTGGCAACGCTTTCTAGCGACAGGATTTTTTTTCAACCACCATCACAAAGGTCCAACGTTGGCTCTCTCGTCATTGACCCACGATTTTCCAGGATCTCCACATGTCCCGTAACTGTTTGATGGTGAGCGGAACTAATTCTTGAGTGCCTTCCTTTTTTGGATCCAGGGGGTTGAGGTTTTTCAGGGCGAACGCGTGTTTGATTTTGACCCGGGTGTTCTTTTCCTTTCAACTTTCTGCTGTTCACTTGCGGAAAGTCAGAGCCACGAGGCTACCGATCGTGCTACAACGAGGCTCCCTATTAACTCTCGTCTCACCCCCATCATATCTTCCTTACTCGCGCCTTCACCGGCTCCCATTAATTTCTGTTCTACTCGTTAAAAAATCATCGTCTTCTCGAACGCGACACCAACGCCCCCCCACGCTTTCACGAGCTCTTATTTTACCTTTCTTTGCATTGTAAACCCAATTTATTAACGAGATGTCACGACTTCAGCCCGGTAGTCCATCCGACTCCCCCAAGAGCGCGTCTGACCAACGCGGTGAGCTCTCCGAGCAGCCCTCTTCGTCTACCCACCCCAGGGTGTCCGAAGGTTCGGAAGGTTATCCCTCCTGGCTCCCCAAGCGACCCCTTCCACCGGACCCTGGATCCACCATTCACTCCTTCAATGGGCGGTACACGCCTGGGTTGACCCCCGTTGAACCAATCAGCGTCGGTCGCAAGCCCACTCCACGTTCCGTTCGTGTCGTCAGCCTTCAGGACGCCACCCAGCCTGGTCGGGATCAGGCCAAAGAACAGTCGCGGTTCGGCAACCCACTCCGCCCTCGAGTATGGTCTCGTGCGACGACTGCTGGGGTGAGTCCGACATTAATGTCTGCTGCGCTCCTTGCCCAAGACCGCGCCCTGCGTCCTAAATTCAACTCAAACGGTCTCCATCCCGAACTCTTGCGAAACCCAACCCTCTTGGCTAGACTCTACTTTTACTTGTTTCCCTTGTTCACGTTTTACCACATCCCTCTGCAAACTTTTCTTGACTTCAACGCCGTATTTATGTTGTTGCAGTGCGTGTTTCGTTTATGTTATCCATTGCATTGGTACTCACCATGGTTGGTAGGGTCGCAGAGTACCCCAATCCGACAGCACCTGGTGTGTCAGGATCTGGAAAGAATTGGGCACTCGGCGCGACGGCTTATATAGCTTGTTGGTTGGTTTGGATCGTCGTCGTGTTTGTGCTGTATGAACTTGTTTACTCCTTCTACCGTCGATGGCGAGTTAGTAAGTGCCTTTTTGTCTCGTCATCGTGGAGAATGTCTCAACGAGACTGTTTCAGAACGACCGCACATCATTCCGCTCTATCTTTCGTCCTCAGGTTTCAGCCTCACCGCTATGACGTCGTACACCAACTTTTGCTTCATGCAGTACATCAGATACTCAGCCTTCTTTGGGGAACACGGTAGCCTCCGTGATGGTCTCGCCGAAACGTTCTGGTTTTACTCACAGAACTTGCCTACCGTCGCGCTTCTCTTACCTCGAGCAGGTCTTTGCCTCGCCTTGCTCCTCTCATTCTCATCTCCGAATCCGGAATACGTCGGTATGATCGAAGCTGGCTTCAATGGTCGAGACTCGACCTTCTTTCGCCCGTCTGATGGCACGTTGACGGATTACGCCCGCGGCGTTCTCTTTGCCAATGCTGCGTGGACAGCATGGCGTGCGCTCATCCTCTTCATTAGCTGGTAGGTCTACTCTCATCTCGACTTGTCCCTTGTTTTACCCATGACTATCTAGGATCGGCCTATGGATCTCGAGCGGTCAAGGCTGCGCGGGACTTTGTGGTCCCCGTCACAGATGGGAGGAAGAGGATCACGTGAAGACCATGTCCATTTACAATGATGGCGCTATCGAGGACGTCGACGCACTTCCCTGGAGCTGGAGGACGTGCACGCGTCTGCGCATCCAAGAAGCATTTGACTTCTGTCTCACAGTCAAGCCGCCTGGGCGGTGGAGTATGATCACGCCCAAGAAGGAAGAAGCTGAAGGGTCCGAGTTACCTGGTGTACAGATCTCGCCAACGTTTGAAGTCGAGCAAGTGTTGGCAGCTGTGGGATTACCTTCGGTTCCGGCGCCTGCACGTCGAGGTGCACTTTCGGAGAACTTGTTTGCACATCCACGGATAGGTGACGGGGCAACTGCCGGACCTTCGTCACTGCCCGAGTTGTCGGATATCATTCCCAAGGTGGTTAAACGATCTTCTGGGGATCGGGAGATTGCGGGCCCTTCGGCGCCGTTGATGAAGTTGCCGTACCCATTCGCGGGGTATGGTGCGCAGGCCTCACCCAAGGATCAGATACCATTCCCACCTTCGCCTGGTTCGCGGAAAGAAAAGCGCAGGTCCCCAGTTTCAAGCGGTTCCGAGCGTCAGCGATCTTCGGAACCCGAACAAGCAGAAGCCAAAGAGGAAGATGTTGAAGAGAAGGAGGAGGAGGAGGAGGAGGAGGAGGAGGAGGAGGAAGAAGAAGAGGAGGAGGAAGAAGGGGTGGAAGAGAGCAGTGAAGCACACCCACGTACCTCCGGTTCGATGTCCAGTTTGGGCCAGCCCATCAGCTCCCGTTACCCCTTCCAATTCCGTCGACCACACGCTCGCGGCGCATCCCTATCCTCGAGTGCAATGACCCATTCTACCCCTAAGTCGGAGACCTCGCCCTCGTCGAATACGCGTTCTGGACATTCAAGATCCACGCAGTCGACCGGGAACCAAGACACGTCGTCCGAATCGCCCATGTCTCACGGGATGAGTGGCTCTGTGATGTCCAGTCCTACGTCTGGATATGGTAGCCCGATTCCTATGCCGCCTCGACATCCTCAACCTGGTCGAGGACGTGCCCGTGCTGGAACTATGCCTGCATTCCCATCATCGCCTTCGCCAGTCATCTTCCCAGGGCGGATCCCTCCTAGGATTCGTACTGACAGCGAGAACACCGATCACATGCCAGGCGGTTATGAGTCTTTCTTGAGCGAGGACGCGGACGAGGAAATGGATGATGCAGAAGAAGAGCCTCAGATGATGGAGCAACCGGAACCAGAGGGACCCCACGAAGCGGCAGAAGGTGAAGACAGCGTGGGCTTACTTGGCGTTCCCCAGCGTAGCCCACGTTCGTCCAACGTAAGCAGCCGTCGTCGTCGTGGACGCCGCAGTGATCAATCAAGCTCGCAATCGCGGTCGAATTCGGTCTCATCGCGGTCCAGAGCCGGGTCTGCGGTCCGCTCACGCACGCAGTCGCTCATCCAAAGTTTGGGCAATGCGTCACGGTCGTCTGTCGAGCTTGTGCAGTCGATGCGTACCCGGGCCAACTCATCAAGGGCAAGACTCGAGGAAGACGTGGTCTACACGTCTGATTCACATTCCCGTTCTGGGAGTGGGTCGCATGGCGGTAGCAGTCAAGAAAACTACACGTTTGGACAGCCAATGTTGTCACCGATGCGTCGGACGTCATCCCAGGGTCTCCGCCCTGCCGCCTCGAACGTATCCATCTCGGCGCCGTCCGAGGCCACGACATCACGATTGACGGCGCGTCCAGAATCGCCACCGCGTGAGCCTGAGGCAGAGAGAGTGGGCATTGCAATTCCACCTAGGAGCACCGAGAGTCGACAGGATATCAGCACCGCAGCGCAATCCTTTATCACTGCGCCGGCAACGATTGTAGGGACGTCCGAATCGAGCGACCCAACACCGTCGAGCTGGGCGGACGCGTCGCATATGATCGACAGACCAGGCGGGCAGTGGCGACCTGCATGAACGGCATGCCTGTTTTTAACGAACCTCTAACGCATTCAATCTCGTGCCTCGCAGTTTGGATATTACGGTCGGATTCAGACGTTTTTTTTACTGCCTCGCTTTCTTTCTTCCGTTGACGTGACTTGGCACTCTCAGCATCGTACTATTAACTTTATATATCCTTGCACATCTCACATTGACATCCATCTATTCTTCCATTGCACACGAGCCACATTATTTTTGCTTTTTTCCTCTTTTTCTGCGCCTCTACCCTCTCACCATTGCCCCTTGCACTTTTAATCACTGTTTTTTTGTTGTCGTCATTACATGCGTAACTTTTCATCCTACTAGGATCATGTTCATGTACTGCTGACATGCATAATCTTACATGCGTTGTTCAAATCCTGTGCTAAGTTGCGGGCAAACGATATGTGCAGAACGATTCAAGGGAAACAGCAAAATGGTAAAGCAACATATCTCTCATGATGGACATGTCAAGTTTTGATTCCATTCCTCCGACCCAACCCTCTTTTGAACGACGAACAACCGATATGGATCGTACTTGTCCTTGATACCCTTCAGCGTCGGATGATGCCTGTGCGCCGAAGAATGCGTGACCTCGAGCGCGGATGCCTATCCACGACGGTGGTCGTTAGTGAACCATGTTCTCAGCTAGACAACAGTCGACGCACCTCGTTCCATTATGCTGGATCATACCCCGGATATCGGTCGACGACGTCTCCTCGTCCCAAGAAGCCCCGCACACGGTTTCAACGACCGCATTTCGCCATGCAGGATGTAATCCGGCCGAGTCGGCTCCCAACTGCCAGTGGCTCTGATACATTGAAATCTAGAATCAACCCTCGAATCAGGCAATGCCTGGCAGTATCGTCGACGTGACTTCTCGCATCCTCTCCATCCTGATGTTGAACCTCTACGACACCTCTGGAGCCGACATCCGCAGGAACTGTCAGAAATCGCAGTTACCTAACGCGATTCTTCATCGGTAACAACTTGGTGCACGTGGAGGGGGGAAATCTGGGAGGCACTTCTGTGCCAGTACAGTCTTGAGCCTCCCGAATCCCGATGGAGGTCAGATTCAACGCCCTCTCGAGCCTCCCTTATATCCATCTACTTTGCAGACTCATTTCACTGCTGGCAAACTGGCGATCCTGGAGTCCTTTGGATTCTCAGAATTTGCTGACACTTTCTTGAAATCAGGAAGTGTCCACCACGAAGTTTGGAATTTGCTGTCGCTAGAGCATAATCTCTACCAGAAATTTGACAACTTCGAACTGTAGTTCGAAGCTACTGAAGAGGTACGCTGCTCAAGGACTTGCATTTACACCACCTGACCACGTGTGCAGCCGCACTGCTACAAAGTCTGTTTTTTCGACGAGCAGGTCAGGGTTTCGTTCACATCGAAAGCTTCTAGACTCTGCATTGATTCTTAGTCGTTGTTGATTTCAGTTCAAAAGACGAACAGCTGCCTCTCCCTCACCCGTGTTTACTTGCACTTCATGCGATGTGCGCCCGGGTCGCGCACATGTCCGCCGTCCGGTGTCGCTGAATTTTTTGACCACATAGAGTGGGATGCAGAGGAGGCAATTTAATGTCCTCGCTCATGATGGATCCTCTTCTCTTCTACTTGACGCCCTTTTATCCATGGTATCATGTATATGTTGTTCTAGGTGGCATATGTCTACTAATGGTCTCCTGTTTTTGAGAATGAGAATATTGTACTCCTGTTTCTGCCCACTCCGCCATCGTCTGCCTCCGACGACGCCAGAACACCCGCCTTCGCTTTGATCTATCTTACTGTAGATTTGATGCGATCAACCTCGTCGTAAGTCCCTCGCAAAGATCAACGACATCAGTGCAAGAGAATATGAAGAACGCTGCTACATGAACTCGCTACTTACTTGCTCGTGTCTCGCACTAGACGGTCCTGGACTCCTGGACTGTCGTCACTCGCTATGTCCTTGTTCCTGATTGCGGAGTTCTCTTCTCCTGACTCGTTCGCGCCCGGTGGTGTCGTCGGTTCTGGACAGTCTTCCAGCTTATGTCGCTCGGCGCAGCGCATGCGCGGTTACCGAGGGGACAGAGGGCGTCGTGCACGTACAACTCCGCCGAACGACCGACGACTACGTCGCAGTCGATTGAAGCGTGTTCTTCTCTGACTCTTTAGGTCCGTGGTAGTAACAGTAACCTATCCCTCACGATCGACATTTCAAGTTTTCATTCCACCTTGAACGACGAACAACCGATATGGATGGTACTTGTCCTTGGTACTCTTCAACGTCAGATAATGTACGCCAAAGAATATTTTTTGCCACTCGACCTCGAACGGTGACGCCTATCCATGACGGTGGTTATCAGTGAACCACGTTCTCAGCAGATGACACACCTCGTTCAAGTATGCACAATCGTTGGCGTCCACATCATACATGGCCCGAATCCATCCACGAAGTTACTAGATCATACCCCAGATATCGGTCGACGACGTCTCCTCGTCCCAAGAAAATGCACACGGTCTCAACGACCGCATTCCGTCATGCAGGGTGCAATCCGGCAGAATCGGCTCCAAACTGTCTCACTATGCCACCCGCGACGGTGTTGTGTGGATGGATCGTCGACGTCAGTCACCCCAGACACGGACGATACAACACATTGAAACGCGCCCAAAGCCTGCGTTACAGTCGATGATGAGCACCTGCGCATCTTGACTTGTATGGTCCGTAACTGTCTCTCGCGAGGGCATGCGGGACGAGACAAGGATGTATCCACCGCTCCCTGCCCCACCGCTGTTCAGTGGAGCGTCTCTCAGATCAGACCACGCGTAAGCCAGTTTCGCTCGAAAACACGACCCCATAAGATGCCACTGGTATCCTCGACAAAGTCGAGCCATTCTTGCATCGTTGCTGTGACGGTCTCGTTGGTCATACTTGGCGCAAAATAGCCAAAGTCAATCCATTGGCTGGATATCCCCAACATTGGTCCGTAAATCGAGTCTGGTATCGCAAAAGACCTTCGACGAACTCTGGAAGGGTGGACGGGTTGGATATATTTGCCTAAAATTACCAGACTTGGAATGGAACTATAGGGTACGTGCGGTAGGTGACCGAAGCCACGAACCCATAAGTTCCGCCGCCGCCGCCACGCAAGGCCAGGAGGAGATACGAATTTTGATACGCATTCGTGGTCAAGTATTCGCCGGTGGAAAGGACGATGGAAATTCGCCTTCATGGGAGACGGAAACAACGTCCAGGTCGATTTGGGGTTCCGCTTCCGTACGCCGGAAGTAACCCACATGGTCGCAGCCCGGCCAAGGTGCCGCTGCTCGACCTACAGCAGACTATGCATATGTACTAGCCACGGCTACGAACAGATTGCGAGTCCAATATAGAAAAAGGTAGAAAAGAGAAAAACAAGGGCTAAACACGAGAGTAAGGAATTGGGTATATAACTGATTGAATGCTAAGTATGTTTTTCCCTCCTCGGTGCTACAGTACCCCAAATGATTACTGATGCATCATACAAAACCGTAAACCTTATCACCGACAACAAATGACTGGATGAGTAAGCAACGGTAACGGTGGAGCTACTCGAGATTCGTGCTCTGGGTCAACGTTGTCCGCGGGTCAGGGGAAGACGTAGTCGTCATGGAAAGGTGGCGTTGTAAAGAACGACCCAGTGCTCCTTGTGTTGGGAGCGGGGGAAGACGCGGTGGTCTATCAGATGGATGTCCAGCTGGAAACTGCTGTGGTGGCTTTCCATCGACCAACGTCAAAGGGAATCGAGCAGAGGAACTTGGAGCGTGTTGACTTCCAGAAGCTATTGATTCTGCACCAATTGACAGCCGTCTCTTCTTTAACCGGGGTGGAACTTCAGGGTCTTTTTCTGGTGCGGTGGCATCGTTTGCTTGTCGCTTTTGATACTGCTCCGAAGCGTGACGAGAACCACGAAGGACACCAGCGACGCGGGAGAACCCACGGTTCACAAATTGAAGGACGAGGTGCTCGGCGTTCACCCATTGAAACCTCGATGTTGCCACGTCTCTCAGATCATGCTTCTTGGGCTTGGTCAAACTGAGAGCCTTCCAAGGATGACGAGGCCGGCTATCAAATTTCTCTAATGCCTCCCTATCTTTCTCCTCCCATCGATACCCATCCACCTCTTCCGAGACCCAACCAAGGTCCAGCAGTCTACGCAGTTGTTTTCCATTGAGAGGGCTTCTCTTAGGGCTGGGATTGTCAAGGACCGCTTCATAACCGTCCCAACCAAGAATGGGATCAAATAGTTCGGGGGCGCGCAGCTCGACGGGGAATGCTTCATACGCAAAGTCGCGTACTTTGATGCCCATTTGTTGAATGTCAACGACAATTTCTTCTTGTGTGAGGTCTGGCGGAATTATTTCCGTAGGCACGGGTGAGGGCACAGAGGCGGGCTGCTCCGAGGCCTGGAGAGCGAGGGCTGCCATGTCAGTAATGCTTGATCGTTCATGCTGACGGAGATACTTACGGGATTATCCGCCACTGGGGGGGTTCGAAGCATAGGCACGGGGACAGGAACATTGAGCGAGCCCTCGCTCTGTGTCCTTCGGCCGTACGAGGGACCTTGACTGATTTCTATCGGCTGGGAGTGTGCCCGGCCGAGTGCTGGTAGCTGGCCTTCTGGGACGTTGTAAGGTAATGAAGGGAGGCTTGGGAAGTCCAAGGGACCTTGGAACTCGGACGCAGGCATTGAAGCTGAAAATATGTCCCGAAGAAACTATACAGAGAACAGGGTGGATGAGAAGCAGTGGCTCATTTGTTTTTGTTGCCACTGTCCCAATGACCAAGTCGAAACACCCAAATCGGGCTCGGCACCACGTCGCACCAAATGCTAACACCTCAGGTGCAAAACAATCGAACCGAATGCGGTGTCCTTCAAGGGTTTTGTTCGGCGAGAACGGCTCACGGAACGCGGTCGGGTCGGACAAGTCGAGCGACGTTGGATAGTGCCAGCCTGAGTCTCTCCCGGCATACGCCGAAAAATGAATAGTTCCCTCAAAAGGAATGTCTATCTCATACAACTGAGAATGGCATCGAAGCTTCAAAGCTTCAATGATGCATCGATGATCGATGATCGATGAGACTCGCAAGAGGGGATTTGTTGGGACAGCTTAGTCGGTACATAGTTATCAACAAATTCCGCCTCAGAGAATGGAAAAGTTAACAATAAATATCCATTAACATATTGAGAAAATGTACCTCACAGTCGCAAGGAAGCTTGTCGCCGATCATTGAATGTGCAAGGCCATCGAGTAGATGCAAGGGGACCACGAGAATTGCTGAAATATGGGACGAATAGTCGATCGATCGAAAATATTATTTGCACTAATTATTTTTCCGGAGTGAAATCTTGCATTCTTTGATTGGATGAATGTCACGTGCCCGCGCAGCCCGCTAAACGCGAACGACATTTACCAGACCGTCTATCGACGGCTTGCCTCATAGACGCGCTAACAGAAAGCCACGCTCACATGTTTCGCCGGTTGCGCAACCGAAGCCCGATTTACGACTATGTATTCTTCCAGGCCTGTTTGGCCACGTCGGAATAAGCCGAAAAATAGAGTTGTGCCTTGGTTGTGGAAATTGATGATCTTGGAGTGCTACGACGATGACCACACAGGACAAGTTGCTCATACCCCTGCATGTATCATACATACAGTCACTCGGAAATGTGAGCGCCTCGCATACGCTGTACCACGCGTTGTTTACCATCATACAGAGCAAAGATGATCTTGCTTATCATCTCACCGCACATCTGCGAATGAACGCTATTTACTGGGGACTCACGGCACTGTGCATCATGGGACACAAAAATGCACTTGATCGGGAAGAAATGATTGAGTACGTGATGAGCTGTTGGGACGAGGAGGCAGGTTTGTTCCCTCATTCGTTCTCCCCCATTTTGGCTTGACCTGCCCTTCCTACTATTATCGTTGCTCTAGGTGGCTTTGGTGCACACCAAGACCACGATGCGCATATTCTGTCTACGTTGAGCGCGATCCAGATCCTCGTCACACAAGACGCGCTCGATAGATTGGACGTCGACCGCGTCGTCGGATGTACGTCACCCTGCTCGGTACAATCACTTGATTATGTACAGTCCACTTCAGTCATCGTATCACTCCAACAACCTTCGGGGGTATTTGCAGGCGACGCGTTTGGTGAGATTGACACTCGATTCCTCTACATCGCTGCCAATGCACTGTCTCTCCTCGGTCGCCTGGACGCCATAAACACTGATAAGGCGGTTTCGTACATTCGTCAGTGTCGCAACTTTGATGGTGGCTATGGTGCGGTCGCCGGCGCAGAAAGCCATGCTGCGCAAGGTGAGCAACGATAAACGATGTCATTGACTGTGTGTCGTTCATCGTCTTTCCTTGTTTCTCTTTTTCGCAGTTTTTGTCTGCGTAGCTGCCCTCGCGATTCTCGATCGATTGGACGAGGTCGATACGGAGATGCTGTGTTGGTGGCTGGCAGAGCGGCAACTTCCGAATGGGGGACTCAATGGGCGTCCGGAGAAACTACCAGACGTGAGCACGGTGACCGACTTATCCACTGCGTAAAGTATTGACTGACATTCTTACTGAACAGGTTTGCTATTCGTTTTGGGTACTGTCGGCCTTGTCGATTCTGAACAAAATCAGCTGGATCGACAGTGCGAGGCTCATTGGGTTTATCCTCTCTGCCCAGGACCCAGAGACGGGTGGTATTGCTGATCGGCAGGGCGACATGGTCGACGTCTTTCATACCCATTTTGGAGTCGCAGGTGTGTCATTTAGACTAGACTCGTCCGAGTACCAGTTGTTGAGTTGAACGGGATACATCGTAGGACTCTCTCTCTTGGGATATCCTGGTCTGGTAGACTTGGATCCAGTGTACTGCATGCCCGCAAGTATCATTGAGGCAAAGGGGCTCCGGAAAGGATGGAAGGCACTGCCGCGACAGCCAGCATGATGTCATGCCTCGTCTTAGTGGTTCTGGATTCTACCAAATCGAACATTGTATCCTGGAAATTTTAATGGTCCGGAGCATGCCCATCTTCGGGGGATTGTGCGTATAGCAGTGTTCGTCTCACCATTCAATACGATTACAGGGCAGTGCGACCCAGATACGAGAGAATGGAAGTTGTCTACGTCGCCCCATCGCACGACAGGGTCGAGACCTTGCTCCTCATATTCGATCAACATGGCCCGGTGCTCGTGAATTCCTGTGCAAAAGGAGTTGCTGTGGGGACCCCCAGCGCCGGATCTGACCGTCAGGGCGAGAAAGCAGGGGACATATATAGCTAAGCTCTCTCGGATATTAATACTGACACGATAGGTTAGTCTCTTTCACGCTGGCCGAATACTACATATTGGTTGCCGTATTGGTTCTTGATGGACGTTGCACAGGAAACCTGTTCGTTCGAAGCATACACTCGGCTGACTCAGACAGCGCGTGAGGAGCTTTGGGGTTTCGAAATTAAGTCCGTGTCTACCAGTTACAACGCAAGACGAGAGAGTAGCAACGCTTCAGGCATAGAAATCTCAACCACCGATTCCAAGTACTGGTGTCTAGCAGCGGAATCTATGAAATCTTATAGCGGTGTCAAGATCAGCGCTTCGAGCGGTATGAAACGAATGAAAGACTAACATACGATGCTGTGAAGAAGTCAAGATAGACCAAAGTCGTACGAGTCGAAACTTCTTCTATGTAGCTTAAACCCGAATTGGTGACCCAGCCCGTGCGGCTCGGTATGAGCTTGCTATGTGTTGGACCTTTTATTATCGCAAGGAAGGCTGAAATTATTGCTTGCACGTTGCATCGCTGGCATTGGATTGAAAAAGAAGTGGCATCGGTCTTGGCTGCGCTTTATCGCGGACGGAGTCGTGTTCATATCTTCTTCTAGCACCGCCAATTCAGCGGTCTTCGCGCAGAACTGAACGGTGCATTGGCCACCGCCACTTGCGTCTTCTCATGACCAGGGTCGTTATTAGGTCCATGTTGGTGACACCACTGAGCTTGGTGCAGTGCAATTGAGCCGCGGTTAAGATACCCTTCAGACCTCATCGATCATCCTTGTAATCGTTGATTGCAACGTGCTCCAGGGTGGTGGCAGTTGATAGGAGTGCATGTCCCTATTGCATTCTTTGTCAATTTGGTTTAGTTCGCTTCCGCGGATGGTTCGTCACAACGTCTTTTTCCTGCCCCCAAGCACGTGTCCAACCTTGAGGCGCTTACTGATCGTTCTCAGGCTCCAGCGCCAACCACGAGCTCCTCCATGGACCGAGGATGGATTCCACAGTGACCGCTTCATCACATCGCTCAGTGCTGGTGTTCAACCGAACTGCCGAAACCGATCCTGTTCGCTTCACCGCGGGCTTCAAGGGGCCAGCACGTGCGCCAATTCTGCTTGCTAGGTACTTATTTCGGCAATATTTTGGGCAGGCCGCCATGCTTCTTGTGCATGTCCGCACAAGCTGGACCACATCCGGTCCGTGTCATGCAATAAAGTCGGTTCATTCCCTTAATTTCACCTGGCATGCTCCCAACTGACGTGATCTTCAGGCTATTCCAACCTTCCGGTGCCCGGGAACCACGTACAAGTGGCAGTTGGGTGGTCGCACTGACTACTGTTTCATGATCCCCACACACCCTCGAAGCGTGGCAGGGAATGGATCGTGACGTTTCACATGCAACCCATCATCGCCTTTAGTCGCTTCGCCAAGTGATTTGGCGGTGCCCGCCTCATGGCAGGAGATATCAAAACCCTCGAATGGTACTGACTTTTCTCCAACCCACTTCTTCCTCGGTACTCGTTCCGCCTATTGGACTGTACTCTCCGGCAAAACTCACTCGTCCTATCTCGCAGGCGCTTTACGATTCGACCATGGCATCCAAAGTTCTCGGTATCCTCATTCTCGCAACAAACGGGGATCGTACAGAGTTTCTCCAGGACCCTTATACCTATGCACCGTCCTTCACCGAATCCACGCCTCTCGGTGCCGTATGTGTCACCGCTCGCTCTCCCTCAACGGAGCATGCTGACATGTCACCACGACAGGTCGAGTCGTTCCAGCTCGGTTCTTACCTCAAGTCTACTTACCTAGACTCATCTTCGCCACTCCACATTCGCGGCATGCCTCTAGACCCTGCTCACCCCATCCCCCCCAGTAAAGTCAACGTCCACGCCAAGTCCGGCGGTGGGGGTGCGGCGATCTTTGACTCCAGTATCGCTTTGTTGCAAGGGTTGTTCCCACCAACTTCACTCAACAAGATGGACCTCGCCAACGGATCTACCATTGTTTCCCCGCTCGGAGGCTATCAGTATGTCCCAGTCGAGATGAACACGGAAGGAGGCGATCGCGTGCTCGAGCCCTGGACCGACTGCAAGGTCCGCATGTCGCTCACCAACTCACATGGCCATCATATTAACAGCATGCCTAGGCTTTCAAGAAGCACGTTGCCGAAGTTTATACTTCAGAGGAGTTCAAGCAAACTGCCAAGAATGCCGAACATTTCTTCGAAGCGGTCCGTGACTACATGTTTGGCCGACCTTCGTCGCTTGTTGATATGGTAAGCTTCAGAGTTGCCTTGGTCTGCGCCACTTTCTGACTCTCGTCCTAGTGGAATGTTTGTAGACAGTTATGCTTTCATTCTACGCTTTCATTTCTAATTTGGCGTGGTGCAGGTATACGATTATCTCAACACGCAACTCATCCACAACCAGTCTTTTGCATTCCGGCTTCCACCGACATTGATCGAACAGGCACGCGGTCTCGCCGCCTACAAGGAAAATGCGGCCTTCTCCGACAAAGACCTCGGAGGCATCGGAAACAGTGAGCCTCGTGCACTTTTCCTGGTGCTCAGCGCACATGACACGCCTTTCAGTCGCCGGACGAGCCATCCTGTCCCCAATCACCAAGGCCCTCGAACGAATTGCTTTTGACGATGACCCGCTTCGACTCTTGCTCATCGAGACCAGTTACCAGCCTTTCATCTCCCTCTTCTCCATGTTGAGTGCAAAGGGCCCCGACGGGCAACTCTCTGGAATTCGTGCGTGTGTTCCGTTTGTCGTCTTTCCCTGTGCTCATTTACATAACATGCAGCCAACTACGCGTCCGCCTTGTCGTTCGAGATCATCCGTGGACCCGCTCCTGAGTTCCGCGACTTTGTTCGTCTCAAGTTCAAGAATGGTACCGAAGCTGCCGAGCTACAAACCTTACGCATTTTTGACCACCCTGAAGAGTCAGTTCCAGTTACCGAGTTCATCTACCGATTGGAGGTTCGTCACACCATGCTTGCTCGTGGACGACGCTTTGCTCAGACTTATGTGCTTACAGCACCACGTGGTCTCGCATGATAAGTGGTCTTCCGCTTGCTCCACGAGCTGGCTCCCCTTCGGGATCGATGTCACGACTGCAAGCCAGAGTGCCTTGCCACCTTTCCGGATTTTGCTCGTTCTTCTCGTCGTTGTAATGTTTGCGTTTACGGCATACCGCAAGTACACACAGACAAGGCCCGCGAAGCGATACGACGCCGTGAGGCAAAACGAGGTTCGTGTCCATGCGTGACATCATTCCGAGGTACTCACTTCTTTTCCAGGAACAAGATACTTTTGTCAACGAAAAGTCACGCTTGCTTCCTTGAACGCATCGTGATTGGACAAGGTACGGTCGATCGCTTCTAAATCAGCGTTTGTGGTATTGTTTCTTTCTTTCATGTGCATGTACTCCACTCTCATCACGTCCGAGTATTTCTTGTCCTCGCATGACTAGCATCCATACTATCCCCCTCATTTTACTTTTACGCTTCTGTACTTCGACGTCGTCGTCGGGTATACGCACACATAGTACTGAGTTACTTACATGCTTGTAGTAGGTAGGTAGGTTTTCCTAAGCTTATCAAAGGCAGGGTTTGTCATTGACTCTGGCTGATCTATGAGTAAGAGCATGGATAGAAAGCAATTTACATGAAGACGAGTCATGTGCCTCACTCGGCACATGGATTCCTGGGCAGACCGCATACAGCTATTGTTGCCTGGTCCAGAGTCAATGCGGTGCATTGTCAATCCCTGAAAACCATCCTCTGAGCACACGCGCACATCGTCGGCATCAGTGAGAACGCGCTTACAACGTCTCGGTGCCTGACCAAGAACGAACCGACGCTAACCTTTGCTCCAAGATGCGTTCGAGGTAGTCGGGTAGGATCGTATGATCCTCAAGGATAACCAAGGAAGTTGTACTGATGGTTTCGAAGGAGAGACTAGGCTGCAGGATTGGTCGACGGATCCGTGAACGTTACAGTAAAGTGCCGGAAGATGGACGAGGGTCTTCCCGGTGCGTGTCGATAGCTACCTTGCCATCACGGAAGGGGATGTTTGCGCTCTATTGCTAATCGAGACATGTGGATTCTGGAACACCGCACGTTGGTTCGTCTGATGGTACAACCGAGGTGACAATGAATAAGACGCACTGATGACAACCTCACAGGTATCGCCGATGTCAACCAAGAGGAGACGCCCAAAAAGTTGTCGACCTTGTGGGTAATCGCAAGAAACAAATGGACGGCGGAGGTAAGAAGTACGACTTTAGACCAATACTCATGGTAGTGATGCAAATCACGTCTGGCGCATAACCAAGACAATCGACAGCAGGGAGATCCATGACGTGGATCGTGGTATGCAGCACGAAAAGGCTTGCTCGACAGGTGGACCCACGGCCAGAACAAGGCTCCGAGAAGTCAAGGAAAACATACAACTTGGATTACACACCACCTCAACTACCCGCATCTACCTCAGGCTTCAAGGGCCAGAGTAGCAGGAACACGCCGCAGCAACATCCCTATCTGAGTGGGTCAATTGGGTGAGTGAGAGGACCAAAGAATGCGGGAATAGTACTGAGCAGTGGGAACGACTTGGCGGAAGCGCGGACACTGGCAAGTGATGTGCCACGAGAGAGTAACTCATGCAGTCATGGGAATCTGTTACCTTGGTTGGACACTAATTTTGTGTTTCATCTCTCCGATCGCCAGGGCCCTCCCCTACTTTTTCGGGTTCTACAAGTCAGCGTTCTCGTTCATGGAGAACATTACTGAGGTTGAACAGTTGAACGGACCAGCCAGGAACTCCTTGGCCGTGTCTAGACTCCAACTTGAAGGCACCGCCTCGTCGCCGTGGCCGTGGGTGTTCATTCACAGGCCAGACGATATTCACCTTGATTGTTTGGAGTTAAAACGTTAACGATTCAAGTTAGCATCAACTCCAACTTGTTCCAATCCAAGTTTCTGATGAGTCTATTACTTATCTCGGGAAATTTACAAAGCTGTGCCCCCCCGATAAGGAAGGTGGTCACGTGTGGTCGGTCACGTGACTTGGGGTTCCCCTCCGTGCACATTTCCGGCGCGCTCGCGCGCGACTCGAGTGAGCGCGACGGGCGTCGTGCAGCGCATGGTGGCGCTTGTCGACCGAAGAACGCTCGTTCGGCCTCGGGGAGGGGAAATGTATTGCAGGGGAATGTATTGCGTCGCGTGAATAGCTATTTAGAGTGCAGCAATGGGCAGTAAAGTGGACTAGACTACTGTAAAGTGCGTGTAAAGTGCCCCGTTTGCGGGAGATAAGTGAGATAAGTGAGGCACCCCGGAAAATTTACAAAATTTACGCGTGGAAAACGGATGCTGATTGGCTGTGCCTGTAAAATTTACACGGTCCAGCACGCTCGCCCGGGTCGCCCCCACACCGCACCTCCACACCTCGACGCCGTCCTCCAGCAGCGCGCGCTGATGCGCGCGTCTCGTTTTCGAAGCTCCCGCATGTTTCGAAATGGATTTCGGGCTTCGTTTCAACTCGTTCACTTGCTCTGATCATTACTTACTACTTAGACTACGAATAGTCATTTATCTAGTAGTTCTATGGCAATAAAAAAGCAAACTGCCCCCCTCCCACACCAAGGACGTGCTGCCAGACCTACCGGCTCACCGTTCGTCCGTCGCCGTCGTTCGCCGTCGCTCGTCGTCGCACTGCGCGAGCGCAAGCCCAGCACACCTCTCGCGTCCGCCAACGCGCCTGCCATTTCCGGCAAGCAGTGCAATCCGGGATTCTCCGAGGTGAGACCCATTCACAAATTTACAGCACAGCTTTGTAAATTTCTTCGATTAACCATACTT
>JBBPJQ010000531.1:0-21548 GCA_038088795.1 Boletus rex-veris
ATACAACCCCCCCCTCTGTCGGAACCCCCACTCCAGCTGCTCCACACCCTCCTCCCATGCCCGTCTCAGCACGGCCGAATATGAGGTCACAAAGGAGAAAGAAGCAGGAGCACGGGTCTCCTCTCCCCACCATAGTAGAGCCCACTGCTGTGATCCAATCCATCCATGAGGAATCAGGTTCTGACACCGACCGCCCTACCACTGCCAGTAGCTCAGTGGTCATAGAACAAGAAGACAACTCTATCATTCTGGGGCGCCTCCCCCCCCATCACCCAGCCCAAGTAGCCGCCGCTCACTGAAGAGGCCAGAATATCTGCTTCGTGAGCATTCCCTCCAACTCTACCACTGTCCGATGTGTCCCTGCTATCCCTGTGAACCCTGCCGTACTCGATGTGGTGTCCATCGGCCCCCCTAAAGGGCCTGCTAGATTTGTAGCACTGATGGGAGTACCTTCTAAGATTCTGGTAGCAGAGCCTGGATCAGCTTCTCCTTCTCACCATGCAATTACTCATTTGACTCCGTAATCCTTTCTTGTTAGCCCTCTGATTCCCTTTGCTCTATGCTCACCCATTCCGAGATCTTGAGCCTATAACTATGCTTCCAACGTGGTGTTTCTATGCCCCATTTCTCTAAAGCTGTTTACCACATGTAATGTCCAGCAAGAGGCACTGCCTCACAGACAATAAATAAGGTTTATAATAAAAAAAGATTTAGTAAGAGTGTTCCCAGCGACTTGCTGTCAGCATCAGCTAATCACGACTCACAGAGATTTGATGACATAAACTCTCAGGAATACAACTACATCAAGAGCCAGCTTAGGGACCTGGAGGTTAGAGCTAGGTGAGACAATGACTTACACTGATTTGAATCTCATAATCCAGTTTTCCATCAGATCAACTTATTTCTGCAAGATCTGGTCACTTATCATAACCATGCCCCACGACACTCATGAAGCACTCATTTTCCCCTTGATCACTCAATTGAGTAATCAGTTCAGGAACGCCCCACTTCATAGAGGGCCATTCGAAATCGACACTGAAGTTGCGCCAATCACCACCATAAAATCAGATGATGGCACATTTTACCCAGACTTTTGCATCCAAATTTCCTCCCTTATTGGCACAAACAATGTGGACCTTACCACCATGTGACCACAAATCATCTTGGAAACCGCATATTCACAATTCAAAGAAAATGCACTGAAGAAGCTCGAAGGCTATGTCAAACATCAACCAACCCTGCTCACCATCTTCCTGATTAAGATCAAGGATACCTATGTGACTCTGTTGAAGTTACAGTCATCTCCGGCTGTCATGAAATTTATGAATTGAGCCAATCTGAGTGTGAGAGAATTCAAGGTGGACTCACAGAGATCTAAATATCAGATTGTTCAGAATAGGATTACCTGGATCAATCTTGCCGAAGTCGAGTTACATTTCTGACTCCATCTTGGGAATACTCCAATCAATCTCCAAGTTAATCATCCCAACCACTTGGAAACAGTGTATGCAACCAGTGTAAGCCTATCGCAACTGCTACCATTTATGTCTAGTACTAACCTACTCCAAATTTGCAGACACTATGTCCTACTCTTTCGACCACCAATGTCAATGTGTTGGTAGACAAAATGATGATGCAGATCAAGAACATTATATGCTGGCAGATAGATGACATGCTGAAGTTGGCACCTTGCAACTCGGATTGTACCAATCTTGATGGAGAGGAGAGATGACAATGGTTGGATGATTTTGAGCAGTAGACTCCCAGTAGCCTGGTATTTAACTGGAAATCTGTCACCAACTGGCTCTTCAGCAGCCTTTGGCTGACCTTACATTGGCATTACAAAAAATGGCATGATTGTTAAAAGGACATATACTTACAGTCATGTGACCTTATATTAAGTAATTACTTTGTACAAGTATATAAGACTCTGCTGAGTCTGAATATAAATACATCACTCTTGATACTCAACCGCTATCATCTCTGAGAAACCCTTCTGTCCAAAGGTAAGTCTCCTAGAGTAGATTCCCTTGTACCCCATGTGGCAATGCTGGGTACACGCTATTGCAACAACAATGACATTCTTTGAGTCAAGTGGCCACTGTCTGAGGTTGACGATGTTGATGAATGCCAGTTAGGGTCAACTGATACCCCACTTCAGGAGTTTAGTGATGTGTCTGAGCCAGGAAGTAAATGGATGAATTGGGGTTAGTTGAACAATGATGTATATCATATTTGCATTTCACTATAGCCAAGTTGTTGATCCTGCATCATGTGTGACCAGCACTGACTGATTACCTACTACACTACCACCACAATATGTACATGCACACCACACACCAGCCCTTACTCCCCGTTGAGTCCCTTTGCATGGATGGCAAGTCTTGTCTACACCAACATGATGGTATCTGTGCAGCTCAATATTCTGCAGACTAGCCATGTCACATGATCCCACAATGAGAACACTGCCTCTCGTTCAATCACCCACTCAATCCCCCTTGAAGGGTGTGTTCAAAACTTCACAGAGGCCATCTTGTTCAATCCTGGCAGTTCATGCCAAGCCAGCAACCCAGTGTTGACACTCTGATTCATTTGGCACCAAATGAAGATCTTAGATCTTTAATAACTTCAAGGTGTAATACTCAGGCTGACTGTCTTCAGAGCTTCTGTATGCCTGACTCAGAGTTGCCAGTGGGATGTCTAGTGTAACAACCAAACCCATCTATGGTCAATAGGGGTCTAGCTGTTGAGCGGGAAGTGCGTAGACTTGGTCAACAAGTCCTATAAAGGTTTAATGATGTTCTATTGGTACAATGGGAATGGGAATGGGAAAGAACAGAATGAACTAGACTAGAGACTAAGTACTACTGATCTACAGTATTTATACATTAACATAGGGGCACAGACTGAGCTGTATATAGCTATGTACATAGCTATGATTACTATAAAGAGTTAATATGTCATAGACTGGTGAACATGATGAGTTAGCCATGAGTTAGCCATGAGTTAGCAGATAAGCACTGCCTAGATAAGATGCTGCGATGTGATTGGACAATAAGGGAAAGTGAGTCAAAGGGAAAAGCATGAGGCAAACATGTGTGTGACATGAAAAACACAGCCGAGATAAGGGAGATAAGATCATGTGACTAGATGTGATGGAGATCACGTGACTTGATAAGATAAGGTATTGCAAGGGTTATTGGGGACTTCTGTAGTGTCTGGATTATAGGGTTAATATGGTTAATGCAAGGAAAAGTGTGAAAATAGTATGGTGGGAAATAGCGGTTGTTACATCTAGTATACCTGTTCATTTGGGAAAGGTGACCATGATCATATTTAAAGTACATAATCACATTTTTTCTCTGTGTTTGACTCCGAAAATGATGGTTAGGAGTTAGTATGTCATGCACTGCCACCAGCCTGAGTGTGGTCACTTTGAGGCAGGCTACAATGTAACAATCTCATGATCTAACTCAGAGTCTGGCAGGCTACTAGTACCATCATAGTACTATAGTAATTAACTTTAAAAGTCATAGGACTTGGATGGCAGTGCTAACAGCTGTGCTCCTAATGTGGTTGTAATTACTCTACACAAAACCTGTAGGTCTGTAGTGGTTGTGTGGCTAAGCAAAATAGAGTAGTTTGCTGATATTGTGGGAATAGCTCCAAGATCTCATCACTTTCCTTGGCAAGCATGGTATGAGCTTGGAAGAAAGTGATGTTGAAAATGATATGCAACACATTCTTCGAGTCAAGCAAATGAGGTGGTGTCGCAACATTGATCAGGAGCTAGAGGTTATAGATAGTGAGCGTCTCCTCATGAATGACATATTCTCACCCCAAGGTGTAAGGCCAGTGATGCATGTGCATTCACCAGATAGCCCAAGCACCTCATAGAAGGCTGTTCACAGGCTGCCAATCAATGTCTATAACAGCAACTGGATTTCTGACCTCACACAATGTGAGCTTGAGGCTCTGGAAATCCCAAAGGATCAATTCATGTGGAAGAAGATTGCAGTTGCATAAGTTCGGCTGGTAGTTATGTGGTGTGTATTCACTATGAATCTAAATGTCCAGCACTGATTTGTTGAAAAGTCATGTGCCGGGAACGGGGCGTGAGCGACATGGGATGGAGCAGCAGGTGTTATTCACGATAACGAACAAAGTACACTAGTGCGAGCGGCAACAAGATAAACTATGTACTGTACAGTTGTTATGTGAGTGGTAGCGTAGTGAATGATTCTACTTTAACATGATTTTCTCAGGATATGTCAATGTAGTAGTTAGGGTATCACATGGACTCAAGTATGTGGACACCAAGTGTGCATGTCAAGGTCATGGGCACTGACCATGTTGTATCTGGGCGATGATTGCATGGTAAATGGGCAACATCAACGGGCAATTCATTTCAGTGCGGTCAAAACTTTTAGTTTGAGTCTACCATTTGTTTGCACACATGACTTCAAGAATAAAAATATACTTTTTGTTCATCTCTACTCTAAGTTTAGACCGCCATCCAGGCTATACTGCAACTTCAAGTATTGTCAAGTGACACACATACATGCTATGTTTGAAGTCTTGGCCACCATTTACTTATCATGCAAACTTAATGTTTAAATTCATATTTTTGGTGTAATGAAGTGTACATCAAAACTTGGAGTTTCTATGCATATCCAGCCCTTCAACCAAACATCAAGTTCGACCTCTACTCAAACTCAAGAATAAATTTCAAGTGTGGCCCCCATGTTTAGCTCCACATCTAGGTCAGTGCTAAACATTGATGTAGCTGCTGTGTAATTGATAATGGATCACTGTTTGGTGTGTGCCTTCTTTGCTTTGCTTTGTCAGCTGACTCAGCCACCCACTGGTGAGATATGGGCACTACTATCATGCAGCACCCATAAAAAACCAGAGCTCTCCACTGATAATTTGTTCATTTATTTATATGAGTTTTTATATAAGAATCGTGAGATCCTGTGTCAAACATTTCTCACTAGGTTGCAAACGTCAGTGTTGTACTAGTCTGCAATCAGTGTGTGGTAACAGACATCTGTATCGGGTCATACAATGGTGGATTGTTGTGTGGGCTGGAAAATTTTTACATTGAGTATGAACTTGTTTGATGCAATGGGCAGGTCACCATTGAGTACTGCAGTGTGAAATGCGACCAGGTCACTGCCCTCATGGTTTATCCTCCAAGTTCACCATCCTCAAAAGGGACCTCAATCTGCATGTCCACTCCCCACCTCAAAGGAACATCTGGTGCATCAATGGGTCCTTCATTCTACACTGGCCGAGTGTAGAGATCAGTTCAAAGATGCCAGGACTAGCCATGCATGGATGTCATTCATTTCCTCATTATGCACATCATGCTGATGCTGATTGTGTGTGGTGATGCATGGATTTAGGACTTGGTGCATATGCAGTGGTTCAAACTATGTAGTAACAATATGGGGATGCTCAGGCTTCGAGAATGTCTCTTTATGTAAGCCTTCTCTGTTCCACCCATCAAGCTGTGGAACTCACCCCATGTATGCTTTGTTCATGTCTGTATTCTAGTGAGTCTATGATGATGAAGCAAAAGCAAGTTGTTTTCCTGCATGATTTATGGTTTGCTCACCTAAGTTCTAGTGGCATTCTGAATTTGTGCCACCACAAGCAAAGCACTGACTTTGCAAGATACTATGTCAGCCACTTGTTATATTAGGTGACCAGTTGCAAGAGACAGAGAAACACTCTGTCCTCATGTTAGAATTTAGTGCAATGACTCTCCAGTTCGATCCCACACCACTCTCTTCTAGTGATTAAAGGTTCAGTTGTGCAACCCACAAAATACTGGCAGCTGGACTGGACTGGATTGGTTCACAACTGGACTGCAGTTGCGAGTTGCCTACCTTTGAGTGTCAGACCAGTTGCAACCAGTTGCAACCACTGTACAGCCACACTTCCTAATTAGGACTGTCACCCCTAATGTTTTCAGAATTGTTAGCAATTTATTTCAATTTTATGACATTTCTATGGATCTAATAATGACATGCCAGTTTAAAATATGTGTATTTAATGCTAGTGTGGACTGACTTGGGTGAATATTAGGTCCACAGAACCCCCTGAGTCCATACTACAATCTGTATGACTACTGTGAAGCGTGATTCCCACGGAATAGGGGTTTGACAATGGTCGTTCAAAAGACTGGTTGCAACTGATTGTGGGACTCATTTGGACTGGTTTTTTTTGGTCCAGTTGCTGGTTGCAGGTCCCTGGGACCTTCCCAGGACCAGTTTTGGACCGGTTGCCTAATTAGGAAGGTAAAAAACTGGACTGGACCGGACTTTTAAACACTAACAACCACCATTAACAAGTTCCCAGAGTGGAGGTTGATAATGGATATGATATTCTTGATCGCCATCACCATCACAATGGAATACAATGCCCGCCTTCTCAATGCAACATTGAATGTTCTCGGGACTGCCTGGCCACATGGGGTTTAGATGACAATCAAAGTTGGACCAAGGTTCGCCAACCCAGAAACAAAGAGGCTGAGAAATAATCTTTCTGGCCCAGCTCATGGAAGGATCTCATTGACAATGCGAAACTTGAATGGCAAGTCTACTTAGCTTGCTGTGATGCATTCCCTAACCATAAACATGCCAAACAAGAGTTGATACCTGATATTGTTCACCAATGTGTGTGAAAGTACAAGCAGGAATGTATCCATCTCCCAGATGGCATGATACCTTACTACCAAGACAAGCTCTACATTTTAGTGAGCTGTTCTTTATGGCTATACATTCCTGAACACTGAATATCCCAGATTTACGAGGATTGCTCCACCTTTTACTTGGAAATCAAGAAACATTATATACATAATGTGGTCTCATTGTACCATCTCAATCCGCCATCAAGCCTTTGTGAGGAGGAGTTGATTCATTGGCTAAAGAATTGGGCATCTTAGCTCATCGACAGTGCAACCTTTCTTTGTGGTCCTCCAGATATACAGGTATGTTAATTATCCTTGCCGTCAAATCCTCTTGATGTTATGGTGCACAGGGCAAGGAACGCAACTTTGCTCACAAGGCATTATATGCAATCTGTGCCATTGTGTATTATGGTAACAGTCAGAAACTGCTCGGTCAGACAGCAGAGTTCAAGGATTATTTACTTGAGGCAGCTGTTGTGCTTGTCACTGCCGGAGTGGGTCCATGTCGGTATCCTCTTAGTTCTATCCATCTCGTTCACAGATCAAGGTTGTTCTTTCTGCTCTCAAGCAGCATGGCAAAATTCATGATCTTGAGACTACTGTTGAACCTATCAACAAGAAGGTATATGAGAAGTTACACTCCATGATGTGTGATGTTGTCAATCATCCAAGATCTGGTTGCTATCTACAACAACAACTTGACCAGTGGGCAGCATGTTCCGGGTGAGTGGAGTTCTTCTCCACTAGCAGTTATAACTGAGATAATCTATAGCCAGGGTATCATGACATGCAGCCATCCCACTGCTGGTGATGAGTATGAGTATGCCCTTACTGTCATGGACTAGTACTATCTTGGTTGTGTAATTGTTTGAGATGAATGTCATTTGCTCATGGTTTTCTGAATGGGATGAGTTAAGAATATGTGATTGTTATAAGCAATTGTCATGATATGATATGTCCAGTCACACTGTGACCTGTATGGATCTATATGGACCTGTATGGATATGTACAATTTTAGTATGCATGACATATGGACCATATACACCCAGACAGACCTGTACAGGCCCATACAGTTGGTGTACAGATCTATACACATACACAGATTGTAAATCCATACAGGTTTATACAGGTCTATACAATATTTATATCTGTACACACCCATGCAGGTCTGCACAGATCTGTACAGACAAACACCTGGCTGTAAACATGTAGGTCTATACTGTGATGTACAGATTTATTCAGACATGTACAACCCAGGGTAATTTACTGATGTTCAACCAAACATCAAGTTCAACCTCTACTCAAACTCAAGAATAAATTTCGAGTGCAGCCCTCATATTTAGCTCCATATCTAGGTCAGTGCTAAATATTGATGCAGCCGCTGTGTTAGTCTTGTATACAATTTAAACCAACTAAGTTTCCCCACTAAAGCAGCATGTTCACATATAGATGAAGTCCTGGTAACCCACACGAACAGCCAAAGGGGTGCCTTTAAACAATGTTAATGGCTGCTAAAGTCATAAGAGCTTTGGAAACAGCAGCAGATACACGAGGGTGAATGAAGGGAACAACAACTAGGCATTGATCCATTATATATATAAGGCAGCACAAGAACTTAGCAGCAAGGATGGCATACATAAAGATGCTGACAGGTGTTGAGTGTGTCTAGTGCTTGCAAGACGTGGCATGAAACATGAGGTAGAAGAGGTGAAGCAAAGACATAATAATATTCTGGTTGTATGAGCGAAGGGCTCTTCATGCAATCAATGACATTATCCAAGCTGTACAGCTGGTAATGGCATGGATACCCTGGTTCCCCATAGCACTGGTAGCCATATTGCCTACATAGATAACCATTGATATGCATGGAAATATACCCTTTTTCTGAAACTGGGAAGCAGATATAGGAAGGGACACCAGTGCACATGCTCCTTGTCGTCCCCTTTCTTCTCTGCTGGTCGCATCCCTTTCCTGTACTGGTGTTCCTCCGCATCAAAAGAGACAGATTCATGTGTGAGCATGCAACTGTTCTTCCCGACAGACACCACTTTCTCTCTCATAACATTGTCATACCCACAATCAGTATAGAGGTAGTGCCAGTAACAACTTCAACTTTAATCTATATTGAGGGGAATCTCCATAAGGTTGTGCTTGATTGACAATTAAGATTGGACATGCATCCGTCAACAGCTAGTTTTTCAAAGTCCAGTCCAGGACTGGTGAAAAGACTGGAAACTGGACTGGACTGGACTGGTTACACAACTGGACTATAGTTACAGTTGCCTGGTTTATGGAAATTCAAAAGACTGGTCCAAAACTGATTGCAACTGGTTTCAACCAGTGTACAGCCACATTTCCTAATTAGTACTATCAGCCCTAATTTATTCAGAATTTCTAGCAATTTATTTCAATTTTATTCACTCATATAGATTTGATGACATTTCTATGGGTCTAATAATGACATGTCAGTTTAAAATAGGTGTATCTCATGATGGTGTGGACCGATTCGGGTGAATATCAGGTCCACAGAACCCCCTGCATCTGTACTACATTCCATGTAACTACTGCAATGCATGAGGTCCAAGGGATAGGGGTCAAACGACCGGTTCTTCAAAAGACTGGTTGTAACCAATTGCAATTGATTGTAGGACTCATTTGGACTGGTCCAGTTGCAGGTTGCAGGACCCTGGGACCTCCCCAGGACCGGCTTCAGACCGGTTGCCTAATTAGGAAGGTCAAAAACTGGACTAGACCAGACTTTTAAACACTATCAACAGCTATACTATCAACATGTTGATTAAAGATGTGCTGAATGGGCCCCTCTTCGATCCATAGTTTATTTTGGCTTGCTCCATCATGAACCGTACCTCATGGAATGAGATAACCATGTATCCACTTGTAGATTATGTACACAAGCACTCTAGCATCACAGCTTCCTATACTGCTTCCACACTTTGAATAGATCCTCATTTTTACATAGTGGTGCACATGAAAAAGCAGGAGCAGCAGTGGGCGCCATTTCAGTGGGTTCTGGATCATGCACCTGGTGCACAGTGATGATGAAGGGTGCTTGCACAGATTTTGAGAAACTGGGATCCTTCATGTTATCATCATGCTTCAGCGTTCCGATTAGACACCTGGTATATAGGTATGAGGTAATGTGGGGAGAAGTGAGTTCACCACAATGACATTGGTGGACAATTGCTGTGCTTTCTGGATATCCTTGAGAGCAAGAGACACAGTGCCAGCAAGTTGAAAAAACTCCCCAAGCAGATGGGGATGTTGAGTATAGTTTTCCAATGCTTCCTTGAACAATTGTAGACCCAGGAGTTCATTTCTTCTCTCATTGCACAGCATGTCAGACTCAATATGTGGAGCAACCACACATAGAAGATTCTGCAGGTTCTCCATTGCAATTATGAAAGCATTCTGTATCGATATCAATAGAATGCCATCGACTCACCAATATCGACTCACATTTGTCCTTGTGCATGACTGTCCTGGGTGCTGCTCTCTGACAATATCATCATTCTCCACTACTACTTGGATCTTCCTCTTCCCTTTATTAGCAGACCTTCTCTCATCTTGATCCTGATCTCGATTTAGTTTCTCATTTGATACCTACTCAGTTTGATCAGCACGTCTGTTCCCTTGCCTTGACTACATACTCATCAACTTACCTTTGAAAGTATGGACTTGGCTCATGGTCCTGCAGCAGGAGGTGGCTGCTTACTGATCATCTTCTCCAGGGGATAGTCAAGTCCACAAAAGTCGATTTGCTGACAGTGGCACTGCTTGTAGGTCTCCAAATCTACTGTCATAAATGTCACAATATTAGAGTGATACTGCTTCAAAACATGCAAATCACCCACTTGCTTTCAATATGTTGGTACCCAGTTTTAATTTAATAGCCTTGAAGGTGAGGCCATGCTACGATTGCAACAGTGTCCAAGCTTCGTCATCATGTTGCCTATATATGTAGTCCAGCCAAAGGTAGTAATCAAATGCTAGACATCTCCAATGCTGCAATGCAGCATGTGTGGGAACTGCATATACTTCATTGACAAATCTGTCCCTCACCCGATTGAGGTAGAGAAGACCATCAAGGAGTATCTTGCAAGTGCACTTCGACACAGCCACCTGTGAAATTATATGTTTCTGCAGCTTAAACCTGTAGCTCAAGATACAAAGGGCTGTCTTGTAGATAGGTGGTACAATGATCATCTCGCCCGCAGATAGAATTACCATTGTTGTATGGGAATTCATAGATGTTACATAGCTACTTTTTGATCCGATGATATTAATGATATCTTGTGTGATTGGGGTAGGATGCCTGAAGGATATGGGCTGTGTAGTGACACTGGATATATTTCAGGACTGGAAGTTTGTGCAGCTCTCGGTAAAGTTCACATGATTATGTCAGTAGATGACCATCTGTTCATTATATCTTCATCACCTGCCCTCCATGCTTCTGGTCATCAAGAGAGTGAGGTCAGGTTGGAGGGTTACGCAGATGCCCCACAGCATGGTTATGAAGACTGGTGGGAATATTATGCCATTTGGACAGCCAGCCACTTTTGGGGGCATTTATCAGCGACAATGCCATGCAGGTGGGCTGGCGAAACTAGCAACCATGCACAACAATATGTAGCATGTGAACAATGAGCACTGCAGCTTGCACAATGCCAGTTCTCACTCATACAATGCTGGTTTTATGCTTGAAGAGGTGTTCCACTTACTCATTTGTCCTTGTATAATTGGTAGTCCTGATCATTGTGTCCATCTGACTTTCCATACCAGTGTGTAATATGTGGTGCTATGACTGCCATTATTAGACTGATGACAGTCTCAGATTGTTGTGCTTTTAATTATCATTGCTTGTATCTACACTATATACATCCTCAGTTTTCTGCTCAGCCTTTATACTCTGTGTTCTCTGGGTCTTACCTTTCCATGTATGGAGCTTTGTCATGGTGTGTTGAACATTCAACCAGTAATTTCAACTCTTTGTCTCAAACTTTGTCTATGGTTTTGTTGTTTGATTGAGGGTAACAACCTTTATTTCAATTTTTTGCTTTTATGTGACACCTCTGGTCACTGTTGTCTCATGACAGTGATGCTTGCAACTGTTTCTCACGGTTGGGAAACATGACCTGCAGGAGGCAACCCACACAACTCATTCACTTCCCTCAATTCATTGATGTTTTAGTAAGTTTGATTGTGTGGTTGTCATTTTTTTTCTGTAATTTGCTCACCATATGGAATTTGTTGATCTTCAGACTCCATTGAAATGATCGCTTGATTTGTCCCCATCACATTCTAGGCCCATTGTGATCTGCTTCTTGGCACATGAATTGAAGGAATATCAAATCCATGGATGTCTCTGAATAACTTTGATAGGAGATCAGTGACACTTGTTGTATACTACATTTCATTGTTTAATTAGTCTTTGTGTTATTCTAGGGTATTTGTCTCTTCATTTCTGGCCATGTCTCTGTCACAGTTGCTACATCTTGGTTACTTTAGAAATACAACAGCGTCAATTGGACATATGGATGACAAGGCCATTTCTGCTGTTGCTGTACATGCCAGCGGTCAATTGGAGGGAAATCAGATTTATGGATCTTAAGCCCTTTTCTGCCATCACAGTATTTTCCACACACTCAATTATCATTGATATTTCTTTTGTGACACACAGATTTACACATCCTTAGGACATTCACTTTATTTTTCATCAAGCTCGGTGTCATTGAGTCTGCTCATCCTCAGGTTTTCTGGTGTTGGGGCAGGGCACCAGGTCTCTCTGCAGAAACCTGGATTTATCATTACTTCTACTTTTTTCATGCTTGATTGTCAACAACCATGTTCCACCTTTTCTCTGGTGTGTTTACTTTGCTCCATCTGCAAACTAGGTCAACATGCATGCTGTGCATGGACTACCTCTCTCTATTGTCAAGCTGTCGTGGATGATTACTCCCATGCAAACTTTTGGGAGTATGGTATGCAGTGAAATGCATTATGAAATTTATTCATCAACAAATATTGTGTCACTATCCAGAACAAGGAGTTTCTTGCAGCCATAACACACTTCTGATTTGCATCTACTGGAAGAAGCCAATATCATCAGCATGCTATCCCTCATAGAGTATGTAATATGTATGTCTTGCTGTCAGTTGCCACTCATTATCACAACATTACCATCTCAATTCTTTGAGTTCTATCTGAAGAATGTACTCCAGAATAGTGGTTAAATGACTGTATGAACCTTCTTTGTACACATACCACACATGATGTACTTAAGGCACTTCAAAAAAGAGGCTGGTGTTCATAGTGTTTACATGCTATCTATCATCTTTAGTCAGTCTGCTTTCGGCAGGCCCATCATGGAGCAAGGCTTGCCTTGTATACTTAATGTAGCTTACACTGCTACAGTGTCCTTTTCTTTTTTGGGTCTGCGAGGTTTTTTTTATAAATGCACTAGAACTTTAAACCTCACTTCAAAGCCATGTCTGCAACTTGTGCTACACCAGTGAGCTTTCATGGGAACAAGACCATTACAAAAGGGGTGTTGGAAAAGTTACTATCCAAGCGAAGCTACGTTGATTCCACATTAAATGTACTAGTGCTCCTGCGGGGGGGCAAGATGCCATTGTCTGCCCTACATGTCCCAAAAAAGTATGGGAAAATCCTGGATATCATCAGTTATAGGTATATGTTCTGCTCTGAATGTCAAGCATCTCCTGACCACTAATTGTCTATAGGTACAACATTTATTGGCGTGCCACCACAGCCATCTAAGTGGCAAACACTAGTTTCGACACCAAGTTGGTGCTGCAGAAACTGGCCTATGTCCTACACTACCTCGATGATGTGAGAACTATGTATATAGCACATGCCTACAGGGGCAATGCAACTGAGGTGGCTTGGTTCTCCTCTGAGCTGGAGTATCATCTGTGGATTGATTACACAGAAAGGGCATATCATAGTGCTGCCTGTGCCTCCATTGAAAAGTGGCTTCAGAGTGACTAGCATCACATCGTCAGTATACCACTCACCAGCAGCTGCCCCCAGCGATATCAAGCGCTGTCCTTGAGAGAAGGGGGGAGCGAGGATGCACATGTGCACACATCTCTCCTCTGTGTGTGTGCACACATGCATGCAGAAAGAAGGCATGCAGCCTCGCCCACCACCTCCATGTAGGACAATGGGCAGCAAACATCAAGGGGCACAAGGAGAAGAGGACTTTGTGAGGGAGGAAAAAGAGACAGAGGACGATATAAAGGAGGGGGGAAGGTTTATATACCCCAGGTTCAGGCGATGTCCTCCACATGATTTTCACTAACACTGGCATTCTAGATATACTGTGGCTGGAATACACTCAGCAGGAGCAAAGAGTGAGATATCCAAGCATGAATACTGATCCATCCATGGAAGTTCCAGCTGGCTTGACATTGTATGTTATAGTGGCCAAGCCGCCCTGTGTTGAATAGAGCAAAATACAGTGTAGAGTACACCTAACACTCACATGGGAGGTTATGGGTCACTTGCTGATAGTGGATGGTTGTGGTAAGAACACAAGATGTTATTCAAACTCAGATGACTGAGTTCTAACTTATATACTACATGGGCATGTGACTATTTCCATATATGGGTCACTACACTACTATGGTAAGTATGTAAGTATGTTAAAGAGCTATTGTGTGGTGCTCATTCAACACTCCCCCTCACTAAGCTACCAGTAATAAGGTGTGTAATTGAAGAGAGTGTAATGACCAAACCCGTCTATAGTCAATAGGGGTCTAGCTGTTGAGCAGAAAGCACATAGACTTGACTAGCAAGTCCTATGGAGTATCAATGATGTTCTATTGGGCAAGAGAGTAAGGGAAATAACAAGAGAACTAGACTAGAGACTAAGTACTACTGATCTACAGTATTTATACGGTTAATATAAGGGCACAGACTGAACTGTACATAGCTATGTACATAGCTATGATTGCTATAAAGAGTTAATATGTTGTAGACTGGGTAACATGAGTTAGCTAGGACTTAGCCATGAGTTAGCAGATAAGTACTGCCCAGATAAGATGCTACAATATGATTGGATGATAAGGGAGAGTGAGTCAAAGGGAAAGTGGTGAGGCGAGCATGAGGATAACATGTGTTGCATAGCCAAGATAAGGGAGATAAGGTCATGTGACTTGATAAGATAAGGTATTGCAAGGGTTATTGTGGACAATCTGGTAGTATCCGGGTTATAGGGGTTAATACGGTTAATGCAAGGAAAAGGTAGTAAAAGTGTGAAAATAGTATGGTGAGTAATAGCGGCTGTTACACTATCCCCTTTTTATGATCAAACATCTCAGTTGATCTATAATGGATGGCCTTGATAGGTGAGTAGAGTAAATGGCGACTGGTTTCACCTTGGGATCAATGTTTTAGTGTATGAACAATCAATCCATCAATGGACAAGAATGGAATATCAAAGGGTCATGTGAAGATGCAAGATAAGATCAAAGTCAAATGATCGGGTGAGGATCTTTGGCAAGTGATCAGATTTCCATATTGTATAGTGAAGTGATCACTGTTTTTGTGTGATGTATCCTCTTTTTATGGAAAGATATATCTGTGTTCTAGTGTAATGCATGTCTTCAGGTAGTTTGTTAGATGTTCCGGTCTAATGTCATAGACACGGTGATGTCATAGAGACTGAGCAATCAAGTGATCAAGGAACAAGTGGTGCTGATCAAGTAGAGCTGTAGAATCTGATTAGGATTCATGACTAAACTTCAAACAGGAAATGGAAAGTGTAGTCATAATCATTGGATCGGGTTAGGAACACTTGATAATGAACTTGAATGATAGTTTTAAGCTGTTCCAGGCTAGATCTAGTGAGATCTGATAGTTTAAAGGCTTTCTGGTCCAATGTTGTAGTGATCAAGCCATGGGTAATGGTAGTTTAAGGACATTCCGGTCCAGTTCTAGATGTGACGATGGCTAGTCGTGACTAGCATAGCGGCACAGGTAGAAGAATTGCAAATAAGATCACAAAGTAAAATCCTTGTAATTCCAATGACTGCCTGAGTGTGGTACAAACGAGGTCCTTAAGTACTATCATATCCAGGGATAAGGAATGAGGTAGGGCTAAGGGTTGAGTCAAAGAGCATATGGTCACACTAGTCATATGACGACGCGTCAACAGAGATAGTAGTAAACAGTTAAAGAACGTGGTGGAACGAGTGTTATTGTGATGGGCTATGGCATGAGCCCACATGGTTAGGGATGAGAATGGGAAGTGAGGTATACTTCGGGGGCATGATTGTTACATCCCCCCTTCCAGCGAGAGCACCGCACTTGCTCATTGTCCAGAAGCTTGAATTTCATCCAGTCCGAACTTGGGGATTCCATCCACATCCTTGAGTGTGCCTAGGTTCTCTGAGTCGTCCATGATCTAATCTCTGGCTGGTTCCAGCTTGGTGGGGATAACTGTTGGGTTGTGAGAAGTCAAGTGCAGCTCAACTCCAGCTCCCGAGGAGTAAGGATTGAGGGAGATAGGGAGGTAGGAGTGTCGAGGGGATGTTAGGTAGCTGGACTTGCTGTGCTGTTCGGTAGCACTTGAGGAGTCTGGGAAAGCGCGCTCTCCATTTTCCCAGAGTCCCTGACCTCCTTTCAACTGGCTTCCTTCCTGTGCTCAATTGCGGTCTCCAATCTGATGCCCTCGACCCCTTCCTTGGGTGCATCCTCTTCCCCTGAACTCGTGGTACTCCCTTAAAGCAGCTGACTTGTCTGTTCTTTGTCCCTTTCGTCCCCTTTCTTCTAATTTCCACCTATTCACCCACAGCCGCTGATCAATGTACAATTCCCCAATTTCTCACAATCAGGGATCAGGACCTGTCGGGTCAGGGTGACAAAGGCCCTTGCCGACGATAAATGCTAGGTCGGGATCTGGGTTATATGTAGGCCGCCATTGTTTGTCAGTTCCAAGGATCACAAATTCCTGACGGACATTAGGTTCAGTGTTGAAGATGGAAGTGATGGTGTCATATCTGACAGGCTGAGGTGACAGGGCCTCCTGCATGACCTTGAGTCAGATTTCTGCGCTATAAGTGAGGCAGAGCTTCAAGTGGTCCATGGTTGTGACGAAGGGTGTGCCATCTCTATTGACGGACCAAAATACAATATTGTCACCGCATTGGAACACATATTGGAATTGTGTCTCGGTCACATTCCTCCAGGGTACTGACGTGCCGACATGTGGTTGATGCATCTGGCATCGAGACAAGTTATGCATAACTGCTAGGGACTCGTTGGTTCCAATCTCCAATGAGCAGGCCACACTATATATCTGCGGGTCTGTGTCAGGTGGCATGCCAGTTCCATGTGGTAAGTCCTCGATCCTGGTCACATTGAGTAACTCGAAGTATTCAGTCATGGCTGACATCTTTGCAATTTGATCATAGGGCAACCAGGTGATGTCCTTGGATGTCCATCTCACCTTGAAGGTCACGCCTCAGCCAGTTCCCACATGGGACAATATCTGGTCGACAAGCCATTCGGATTCGGCTTTGCCAAAATCTGCCACTTGTGTTTCTTTTCGTTCTGGAAACAGGTGGTCGTTGTTTGGCATGTGGATCCTCAACAAGGCTGCATGGAAGATGGGGTGAATCCCTCGTCGATGCATGTAGTCTGGCAGGTCTAATCGATAAGAGTTATTGTTATAATCAGTGCTGATTTCATACGGGCCGATAAATTTTGGGGTAAGCTTCTGAACTTGGCCTTTTGGCAGTGACATATTCTTAGTTGACATGTACACCAGGTCTCCGACAGAGAAAGGTGAAGCTTGACACTTTCGATTAGCGTTTCAAGTTTGTTTAACTTGGGCTTCTAGCACTGCATCATGTGCACTCATGATTGCATGTTTCATCCAGATCGCAAAGCTCCACACACTAGGGTATTTGTCAGGAGCTGGGTTGTTCCATATAAAGGTACGAGGGATTCATCCACTGTTTAAGAAGAATGGAGCGAAGCCAGTTGTTTTGGATTGCACTGAATTGATTGCAAATTCAATTGCGGGTAGTTTACTGACCCAGTCTCTCTGATAAGGTCCGATGCAAGATCGCAACATTTGGCTGATCATTCGATTAGCGTGCTTGGTGGATCTATCCATTTGCGGATGATATGCGCTTGAGAGGCATTGCTCAATCCCAATCAGCTGTTTCAGGCATGTCCAGAATGTACTCATGAATAGTGAGTCCCTGTCGCTGATGATCATCTTTGGCAGTCCATGATGTTTGTAGATCTCAGCGAACACCATCTCTGCTACTTCTTTGGCTGAGTAGTCAGTTTGACTCGGAATCAGGTGTACCATCCCAGTAAGTAAGTCGATAATGGTGGTTATAGAATTGTATTCACCATCCCGATCCTTAGAAATAGGTAGTGGTCCAATGCAGTCAATCCCAATGGATTCCCAAGGCTTTAAGGGCACTTTGAGGGTTGTCAATAGCCCATAAGGCTTCTGATTGGGTGGTTTGCTCTTTTTACAAATGGTACATGACTCACAGTACTTTCAGATGTCGGACACCATATCCTTCCACCAAATGTGGTCACACAAATAGGTCCAAGTCTTTACTGATCCAAGATGAGCCAACAGTGAGTGGGCTTGTTCGATAATCCATTTTCGGATGCTTCGTCCATCTATTGTGACATTCAGAATACAAACTGCTGACCACTCTTTCGTTTTCAGTCGGATATAGCCATTCTGCACCTCAAAGTTTCGATAATGGTTGGGATGCTCAAGTATCAGGCTAAAGAAGGGATCAGATCTGTATTGGTCCTTCAGCTTTCTCATTAGGTCGTTGTTGGCAAAGGCTGCCAATGAACTCTCGACTGAACGACTTTCAATTAGCTCATCCTGTGTATTGGGTTCTGGTTGTAACAGTTCCTTGTTGGGTGTAGGTTTTTTGTCTAGCTTGGGTGTAGGGTTACTCTGATCATCCCCCCTTCCAGATCGAGCTTGTGGGCCACGAATCACGATCTTACCAGCCATCCACTTAGCAAAGTCACCTGAAAACTTGGCCTCAGGCAACACCCCAGACGAATGGATCACCATGTCGCTGGGGACACTCGTGGAACGCGCCGGGCGAGGGGCACGTTTCATCACTTCATGTGATGGATCCAGTCACTCACGGCCAATGCCCTTGTTCACTCGGTCGCTGTGATGCATAGTAAGTCTGGATGCCTTCACTTCATCGCCCACCAGGACCAGCATACTAATTAGTGTTGCCAGGGAGCAATTAACCCCCACATCCACAAATTGAACATACTCAGATGCGCTCCACATAGTACCAGGAGCATCCGAAGAGTAGAGCTGAGACAGTGCATCGGGAAGCACATTGTTGACATCCGGCACATATTCAATGGTAAAGTCAAATTCACTCAGCTTCTCAAGCCATTGAGCCTGACAACCCGACAGATTTTTCTGATTAAGTAAATGGGTCAATCCCTTATGGTCCGTCAATCAGGTAAAATGAGCGCCCTGCAAGATGTCATGATAACACAGCATTCCCTCCACCCCTGCCAGCATTTCCTGCTCATGCATGGGGTAATTCTGCTGGGCTGGCAACATTTTCACACTAAAAAATGCCGCAACCCATGTGGTTTTCCAGTTGGCACCTTGAGTGACCATGGCCACTATCCCATTAATGCACACATCCATTATATACCAAATCGGCTGAGTTTTTGGGCCATAGGTAAGTGGTACACGACTATGCAATGAACATGACTGTACATATTGCTTCACAGTGTTGAACACATGCTGCTCGGTCTGAGTCCATTGGAAAGGAACAGTATCCCCTGTCACAGACGAGAGTATGCCCATGAGTACCTGCACCTTATAGATGTCATTGGCGAGGTACCCTGCCGCTCCTAAGAACCCACACAGCAAGTCACAATTAGTAGGCACCTTCCAATTGGTGACTTGGTCTACCTTATTGGGATCCATGTGTATACCCATGTCATTGACTACTTGCCCAAGAACCTTCAATTTGGGACAGAGGAGCTGAAGCTTCCCTTCGCTGAGGTAGAACCATTCCTTCTTCAAGACCTCAAGGACAATTTTGATGTGTTGAACATGCTCCTCAAGAGTGCTGGAGTAGATGACGATGTCATCGAGGTATACATCCATCCATCTTCCAATGTAATTACTAAACAGGTGATTCATCAGCACCTGATAGGTGGCTGGCACATTGCAATCGCCAATCTGAATAACAGTACTCAACATATTCCCATCGGGTGTGGTTACCACAGTATGGTCTACATGCTCAGGTATAATCTGTATCTGTTCATATGTGTCTTGTCCATCAATAATCAAACAGTAGTGCCCCTTGGAAACATGGCGCAAGATTCCATCGATATCCAGCAATGGCACAGACAACTTGTGAGTGTTCTTGTTCCATTCTCACAAGTCAACAACAGTGTGTAGCTTATCTGTCCCTGGTTTCCGAATCATCAGCATAGGTACAGTATTCCCAATGCTAGTGACCTTCCACCGTCTGGAACAGATGTAAGCACATCGCTTCTCATCCCACTAGGGTTGGAGTGCCTCCAGGCATCTAGCGGTGTGCCACAGATAGATTTTCTTGGGGTCAATGAGGGAAATTGAATGATTGATTGCATGAAGAGGGGGCAAGGGAGTCTCACTCACTTTCGCACAGTGAGGTCGGGCCAGTTCAAGCAAGTGTTGTCTAGCTTTACTGACCTGTTCGTCTTCCATTTTGGCAGCTCGAGACTCGAGGGTCTGAACCTGGGTTCCCTTGATAGGCAAAGGTTTGGTACTTCCTACTATCACTCGGGTTTCATTAAACCCTAAGATAATCTGATGTTGGAACAAAAAAGATGTCCCAAGGATGAGATCATAGTTCTGCAAATTGGTAAGGTTGAAGTACCGTTTTTTGTGAATACCCTGATAATCCAGGAAGGCTTCAGCCCCGAAATTCACTTTGAATTGAGACCCTTGTACTGCCAATTGCATGGTAAGCAGTTTTGCCAGTTCCACTCGGGTGACGCTAATTTGTTCTGCCAGGTTCATGGACATGAAGTCAGCAAGTGACCCAGAATCAAGAAGGGCACACGCAGTTTGCCCGTTAACCTGCACAGCAATCACAATAGGCTTCGGGACAGCCCACTTGAAGTCCCTCATCATTCCAGAGTTCCACTCGAGAGCAGAATAGATGCCGGTAGGCACTTGCACTCCATTCAACTCAATGGAACTAAGTGAACCTGCCAGTGAGGCTGGTGGCAACTGTGACATTGGGGGGTCTCCTTCTTGTCAAAAGAACCATTCGGGAATCCACCACAGGTGATCTGGCAGTAGCTTTTCCAAATGGTACATTTCCCATTGCTTCTCCCACAAGCATTGATACCACCTTACTACGTTCAGGCGTTCATTAAGCACCAGCTCAAAAGGGAGGGCAACTACGCCTCCTAGATACTGGTCCCAGACTTCGATGCTGTTTTGGTGGATAAGACAAGTAAGACGAGGTAGCATTGATGGCTCTTTTAGGTCAGGATCCATTTCAATCAAGAGCAGGGACACTATCTGGAATGCCACTGCACTCATCATTGGTTGGAAACAATGGTAAGCATTTTGCTCGGTATCCGATCCGAATCCTCTATCAACCATTCATTGAGCATACCATTCGCCTAGCAGGAACTTGGTATTTAGAAGTAATTCAGTTGGGATCTGGATGGTCCAGGCTTGGTCCAAATGTCTGCCTCTATCCAGGATCTAATGGTGTGTTTTATTCAATTGTTTCACTGAGAATCGAGTCGGGGATTCATCTGCCGTGTGTAACAG
>JBBPJQ010000532.1:0-21529 GCA_038088795.1 Boletus rex-veris
CTTGAATGAATAGCCTGAGGGGGATATAAGCACATACCTTGAGACCGTTTGGTCGCAGTCGCTATTGAACTGCCAAGAGATCGAAGTTCGCGTGTATGGGCATCGAGCGACCCTGCTAATGGGGTATGCACCGGATGCGAGTATACCCGGGTGTCCAATGAATCGGATGGTGCGTGCAAAAGGTCCGGACGGTCCCTGCGAGGCCCAGGGTCGGTCGGTCGATGTGTTGGGAGTGAGTTGCCTCTGAAAGGATCCAACTCTGGGTGGCCGAGACGGTCGTGCGCGACGAGCATCTCCTTTGGATGTTTTTCTTGGTTGTGTGTACGCGTCGCGGGGTCGAGGCTATGGTTTGATCCGAGCCCGAGGCGGGCAGGTAAGAGGTGGGACAGCACGATGACGGTCTTGGGGACCATCAAGGTCTAATTGGGGTGTCGCGTCGGGGATGGACGGGAAGAGAGACGAAAACGGGCAAAGACGAGGGGGTGAAGTGAAGTGATATGCAGCGCTTGAAGCGAGTGTCAGCGGGACAGTGAGACGCTCACTTGCTCGGTCAAAACTCGGATCAGGATATCCTGAGGTCAACGTGCCACGTGGCAAGTATTGATCATGGGTCCCCTCCGTCGCGTCTTACAAAGGTCCCTCTTTACCCTCTCCCGCTCAGAACACAACCCAAAATGTGCTCGGACAATCGCATCCTGCGAGTACGTGGTCGAAATTGTCCCCATTGGTGTGGCAACAAGATCTTGTGATGTAGTGTGCAACAGAGACTACTATCCCACTGCATCGCGTACCGGCCCTAGCGCCGTCACCGACAGTTACCTGGCACCCGTCGCTCGTCAGAAAACATGAGCGGAGGGGCCAACTGCTAGTGCCTGTTACGCTAGCTTAAACTTTGTCTATCAATACCTTGCTGAGCGGCTCGGTCAATTCAAATTAATCAATAGAACGCTGGAGACTCATATACTCTATGGATGCGACCACCCTCCCACCGTTCAATAATCTGGAAGAACTTCAAATAGTGATCATGATCCTCGATTACAACACAGCTTCGCATAATGAGTTGACCAGGATGTTTTCTGCGGCTGCGAAGAGCTTTATAGAGAGCGTCTGTGCTACCAGCCGGTGGATCCATCATGTAGCCTCTCACTCGTGTCACCGACAGCGAGATCTGATCCAACTCCAACTCCACCAATGCAGGGGCAAGCACCAAATCCAGAGGTTGACCAGCGTGCATGCCACCCTGCTTCTTGGTGCCAATACGACGGGAGGTGACGGATAGTACGGGGGCTATGTCTGGCATACAACCATAGCTCAATTTGAGGTGCCGTAGATTTGGAAGGTGACCCAGTGTTTTCCTCCAAAACGCCGACGAGAACGGAGGTCTGCTGATCTCAACGCTTTGAATATTTGTCAAAGGCGTGGAGGATAAGACATCGCATAGGACACCATTTTGCACTGTTGGTGGCTCCAAGTCAAGCTGGATATGGAGGGGATTGTCAATGTGACGGCTAATCACATCGTGCAACTCAGTGTTGGAAAGATTAATGATGATTTCAGGAACTGGAGCGAGTTCCGACGCACTAGCAATGAGGATCGGAAGTAATGAATCGCCACCAAGCCTGACGGCTAATGAACGAATTCGTGGGTAAGAAAGCGCCTGGTTTTCGAATCCAATAATTCTTTGCTGGAGAATTGAAGAGAGCACGGCGTAATTGTCAAGTGAGAGATCACATGGGAGTCCACATTTCAGTACAAGTTGTGTTTTCATTGGAGTGTTTATGCATGACAGGAATGCGAAGACCGTCGAGGGTGGAGCGGTAATAGCAACGCAAGACAGATGAGGTAAATTGACTTTCTGGAATGTGTGGAATGCCGCGCTAGAGAGAAAATCGGTGGCGCTATCAAGGGCAAAACGAAGATGTAGATGTATGAGATCTGGCATACGACTCAGCATGGCAAGGAAATCTGCCACGTTTGGCTGAAACAAAGAAGGGGTGACGTCGAGACTGAGAGTTGTCAAACCGCTCAGGTTGAATAAATACCATGGCACAGGACAGCTTTTGAGCTCGAGTGTGCGGAGGGATGGAGTCTCCCCACCAAAAAGTATTGTGGACCAGTTGGACAAAAAGATATTTGTCAATACCGTCAGGTTTTGTAGACGGGGAGCGCGTGAGGAAAGCTCAGGGAATAACATATGTTCACTGCCACTGTACAGACCATCAAGCTCGAGTTCTTGGATGCATTCCACATGCTTCATTGTTTGCTTCAAAAAGGCCTGGGCCAGAGATGCATTGTCCTGAGGATCCGAATACACGAATAACTTCAATGGTGCTTCCTTCGATCTGGCCAATAGCTCCTCCGTCCAGCGTGGTGAAACTACAAAGAGATAGCCCCAAAGCCTCGAGCAATTCAGAGCGACGTTGCGCCAGTGACGGCAAACATAGGAGACATTGACCCAACTAGGCATCGCGCGAGAACCGCTCGACTCGCCATGACAGACGCGAGCGCAATGGATGAATATGACTTCAAGGATCTCAGTTGGAAGGCAAATAATAAAGGGAAAGAAAGCCCTTTTAGCGTGGATGTGGGATTTTGGAAGCCTGTGTCGGATAACCTTTTTATTGATCATAGATAAAGTCGAAGTATGTTTTACATGTTTTCCTTGTGAGGGTGTACCAGACATGACACTAGTAGGAGTGAATTTAGTGAAAAAACGTCAGGATCATTACAAGTCGACGACGTACGGTGTTCGTGAGGTACTAGTACCGGTCGTCTCAGTATCTTGTGTCGCAGCACGATAAGGGCGAGAGGAAGTGACCTCAGACGAGATGGGGGGAAAGTGAAAGAACTATCGACCCCTAATGTGCTCATATCGAGAGCGAGCATAGTTTGCTCATATTTGGTCCTAATGAACTATTCGGCCTTTCTTGCTCACAAACACCGTCAGCCTATGAAAACCTCATATGCAACATTGTAACATAAACATACAATTGACCGTCGTGAACGAAACCAGATGTGGCACATGATAACAGAAAAGAAAGAACATTCCTACCCACCAAAACATCAACTCTTCCGAGGACTCAACGTCACCGGTAACCCCGGTCGTCGCTGCTTTTGCTGCTGCATCGCCAACGACACACCCGTCGCATTCAGCGCAGACCCTGAAAACGACGGCGTCACCTGTCCCATCGTCGCCGTTGCTGTCGAAAGCAATCCATTCTGTCTCGCCCTCGGGTTCAACGGCGACAGCGCAGGTCGTCCTGACGCCCCTGGCCCAGTCTGAAGCGCTGGATCAGCGCCGGTCACGCGCCGCCGCATGGAAGGCCCAATAGGCCCGTTCCCACTACCACCGTCAGTGAGTTTCGACGCGTCGTCTGTCTTGGTGTCGAACCCGGCAAAGGCTAGACCGTCTGTTCCGAGGGCTTGTCGACGCGCTTTCTCGTGCTTGGCTTGGACGGCGCGAAAGTGACTGAGGAGATCTTGCCATTTAATTTCGCTCTGTCCGAGTTTGGAGCGTGTGGATATCGATGGGATGGTCCTATGAGCTCACGGTTATGTTGGTGACGAATGAAGGTCTCGTCTGGCGGACGTACGGCTTGGGTGCGATGTGGAGGAAACCAGCAGAGTTGACTGCATTGAGACGATTACGAAGAGATACGAATGCACTACTTTGTGGCAATAACATAAGAAGACCATACAGGCACTTGAACAAGTAAGGATATCGTTCAGGTTCGAGGAGTTGAAGACGGAGGTCTTCAGTTTCAGCGTGTCAGAAAATGCTAGTCATAGAAAGGAGAAGAGATTACATGTGAACACTGGAGACTCGATTAGCTGGACAAGTTTATCAATTTGCACCAGCATAGCCACAGTCATTTCGAGATCGGCACTGTGCATCAGTGAGTTTGTTTTGAAAAACGACATGGAGACGGGCTCGTCGTACAATATTGATAAAAGATTGGAGGCATGTTCATACGCTTGCGCCAATAAACAGAGTGAGAATACAGAAACTGCGTTGTGACACCATGACCGATAAAGTGTTGTGAATAGCGCTTGCCCGTCTTGCTGGAGAATGTGAATCTAATCAGCGTCAGTTACCTGCATGGGCAGAGACACGCACCCGCGTTTCTAAACTTTTCAGTCGTTTCCTGAACTCGGCGAGTTCTGGTGAGGTAACAAGGATCGTGTTTAACTTCTGGACGATGTCGCTTGCAAACTCCAAATCCTGTCACCTATCAGAACACGAGACCAAAGGATAAAAGAGGCAGCACCTCTTCTTTTTCTAGAATCTCTGCAAACGTACGATATATCCGTTCAGTGTTTAGATTTAAGCAGAGTTGCCGGATGATCAAGCTTCCTCGCGCTTCTAGCAGTTTTCTGTCTGTGCTAAATAGCTCCAGAAGATTCATCATGAAAACCCGGAAGTAGCTCTCCTCCGAGCTAGACGATATCTGTGCAAGAAGCTGCAGGTCATGCTTAATCACCTGAAAAGCAAAGCATTCACGTGACTGAAACAGAGCAATATATATCACCAAACAAACCTCCTCAGAAGGGTCTGACAACGTTTTGAGCAGTGCAGGGAAGGTACCGTCTTCCATGGCCAAAATCTCACGTAACGTGAGCCAAGATAGCCATTCAGTCATTCATAACCGCATACCTTCTTGGGTGCCTTCTGATGCAGCATGATAAGCCACTGTAACGCCGCTACTCGGGTCTGCTCATGTTCGCTCAAGAATTGTACTGTCAGTCCGTTCACAGTCGCTACATAATCAAAGACGTCTTCATCTTCATCTTTCTCCTCTTGAACAGGTGACGGTAGTGTCGGTGCAACTGCCGCAGGTGGGGGTGGACCAGATGTACTGACCGAAGACGTCCTGGATTGCGGTCGGCTTGGTATCTCCGATGTTGCGGGCATAGTAGTACCTGAACGGGATTTCTGAGTCTGAGAGGCGGTTGTTTTGTCAGATGTGGTGAAAGGTTGACCATCCATCATAGACTCAGGAGAGGATGCATCTCTTTGGGGCCCCGGTTGAAGGGTCGGTTGACGAGACGGGAGCACTGCTGGGGTGGGAGTTGGTGAACCGGTAAATGGACGTGAAGACGGTGTCTTCTCTATTGTTGATTGCCGAGATGTTTTGTCGACAGGATAAGGTAGGTCTTGGATGACTTTGGTGAGGAGTTTGTTCGTTCGTATGGCTGCAGTCTGGATCATGGGAACGTGATGTGCAAGGTTGGGTAGGATCGCCGGAATAAGACGGGGCGTAAAAGGTAGCATCACTTCTTGTGCGAAGCCCAAGAACTCTGCTAGCCACCTTAGAGCCGTAGACTGCTGGATTTCGTCATCTGTTGAAGGGTTCTTAGCGTCAAAAGATTGTGCGTGTGCGTGTGAATGCGGCTAACGTTGTCCGTCCAGTTGCTGAATCAAGATTTCAATTATCGCCGCATAATCTATGCGAACTCCTTGACCAGGTACCCATGCTACAACTCGTGAGTAGAGAATAGATTCAAAGTGACAGGGACCCACCTCCAGTACTTCGGTTGTCCTTTTCGGATTTTGGCTCGCTCACTTCGCCGTCGTGATCATGTGTGATATCGCTCTCACGGATAAAAAGAGCACGTTCCGAATGAGATAATGAGATATCAGGAAGCTTTTCATCTGCTCGACGTTGTTCCGGCAGTTCCGCAGTTTCTTCCTGACGGTGGCGAAGGGTGCTGATGTCACGTATCTCACGAAGAAAGTCTGCCAAGAGGTTTTCCGTAGCGACGCGAACATCCTCGGTAGGATCAGAAAGATACTTCCTGGATGAATCATTTCAGTGGTATGGGATACCGGCTTAGGAGGAACTGACAAAAGGCCATCGAGGAAATCGGGAAGATAAGAGACGAGTTCGAGTTCCGGTACCGAGTCGAGAACAGTGATCCAAGATACGAGGTAACTCCGAGTGAACGGACTGACAACGTATATGCGCTCTTGAAGAAGAGGGATAAATCGGGCAAGCGAAAATGCCTTCCTGGGGGATTGGTCGCCAAGAGAATCGTCAGGATATGGTACAAGTATACTCTGTTCCTGAGATTCGAATTGACTCCGTATTCTCTCCGTCTCTGGGTATTGTGGTATGTACACAGAAGCTGTTTCTGCAACAATATCCTTCAAAAGGCGGTCAAGGAGCTCAGCGCCATTCTTGACGGACAGTTCAGAGTCCGCAGCAAGCTAAGGTGCCTCAGTCCCGAACAGTAAAGTGGAAGCGATAGATGGAATACCTTGCTGAGTGCATCAAAGATGGGGTTGAAGTAGACGAGAACCTCGCCCTTGGAGACCTTGGCGATGTTGTATAGGCATTCGGCGGAGAAGTATCTTATCCTGTTCTCCGGGTCGGTGAAACAGTCGAGAACGGGCTCGATGAACTTGTCCATGTATGGGGCGACGTCGACGCCCAGGGCGATAGCAGTTCCAGCAAGACCGATCAAACCACCGTTTCGGATGTGAAGTGGGTTGGACGCATTGCTGAACATGTCCACGAGCTGGTCAATGATCTGGTTGATACGACGATGGTCTCCTTGTTGATGACAGTCGCGAATCTGTCTGCGCAGTGGTGGCTGAGTGCGCGGACGCGAAACACAAGATTAGCATTACTTTTCTAGTTCGAGCGCTGCAGCCTTTCGCTTTTCATAAATCTTGTCGACGAGCTGCTTGGCCACGGAAGACTCTGCAACTTGTCAGCGACCACGCAGAAGTACTTGCATACCAGTCTTACCCATCGCCTACACACCCTCTGAGAACTTCAGCAAGCAACAAATGCAGTTGATATCGGATCACGTGATGTTGGAGCGAACAGGATGTTATGTAATTTCTTTGCTGTTGTTACAAAAAGGATTTTATCACTTATCACACATAATGTTTAGTTGCCGAGTCGGTGTTCACACACCGCGGCCAAAGCGAAGAGAAGCAGACAAGTTTATTATGACACTGCGCCAGCTGGCAAGCGTTATTATCTCGGTCCTCCCAACCAGCTAGACGTTTCTTTCTTCCTTCTTTCTTCTTGTCTCTAGTCTTATTTTCTTGTTTCCTTGGTACTTCACGACCATGCATCTTCATAGGTAAATGCGCCGACTTCCACTGGCATGAGGCGTTCGCGCCCTGACTCGTCCCCCCCTGCAGATCCAATAACGCAAGGGCGACATGCGTGTCCCCTAGCCCTGCAAATACCCTAACCGACCGTTTGAATACCCTTCTCAACTCTTCTGGTCCAGGTTATACCCTCAGCCTTTGTCCCAGTCAGAAATACCTCATCACTGCTCCACTTCTCTTCGCTGCGCCAAACCAAGAAATTAGCACGGCCGGTTATCCAACGGACTCTACCAGAGCAACGCTAGTTGTTCATGGCCCAGTGGCAAACGGGACAGGTCACACTACCGCCGTCGACGGTACATGTGCCAACTGCGATGGCCTCAAACTACGCAATGTGCAGGTGCAGAAATCCAACGTTCAATTTTTTTTTCTTGCTTCCTGACCTGTCACGCAGATCAATGGCACGCGTCTTGGCGGACCGCCGGTATTCGGAGGCGCAAACATCGAAATGGGTGGTGACAATGCCAACCAGCTCATCGAATACGTTCACTCATTCGATCCACGGGGCTGGTCATGTCTTCATTTGGCACAAGGGACCCTTCAGTGTACCAACGCTACCATCCAAAACAACAATATTGGCCCAGCAGGATCTGACAAATATCGACAATGGGCGGATGGTATCAGCGTTGCGTGTCGCAACAGTCTAATAAGAAACAATATGATCAATAATCCCACGGACGGGGCTATTGTGCTCTTCGGAGCTCCAGGGTCTCACGTAGAGAACAATACGATTTGGGTGGAGACAGTACGCCGTTCATATGACTTTCTACCTGACAGTCTTAACGGTCATCCTGTAGCACACCCTATTGGGAGGTATTAATATGGTAGACGTCGAACCATTTGGAGGGAACTACGATGATGTCGTAGTTACCAACAACCTTATAGCTGGTGGCTTCGCTTCTCAGGCCCCTCAAGGATCTGAAACGAAAGGAACTAACAACAACGATGTCGTTATCAAGTAAGTCTGTTTCTTTGCCACTCTGGACGTCCCATCTGAGTCGGTCGATCTAGGATCGGTATCGCTATCGGCCCTCGTACCTGGTTCAGCGACCAATACAGCAACAATGTCAGCACTGGCGGGAGAGTGTACGGGAACCAGCTAACCGGGGCGTTTAGCTATGGCGTGGCAGTGACTTCTGCCACCAACTTCACCGTGGAGAACAACGTTCTCATCGGCAACACTTCATTCATTGGTTCAAGAGGCCCAAATTGTTCCACCGACAACGCTGTCCCATCTCCCGCTGCTTTCGTGATCGACTTGAACAACGTCAAAAAGTCCACGACACAACTCGACTTTACATCTGTTTCGGATGGTGACGGCCTCACTTGCGTTCTACCTCCTAATGGCGGCAATTACTGGCCGTTTGGGGGGAGTCCTAATTCCAGCTCTTCGTCGGGCAGTTCTTCTACGACGAGTTCGAGTCACTCGTCCGGTGGTACGACAGCAGGTATCGTCATTGGCGCCATTGGAGCTGTGCTCTCTGTGGCGCTCATCACATGGCTCCTGCGGAGATGGGCTCTGAAACACTCGCAAGAGGCGAGGGTATACCCTAGACAACCGCGTGATTCCAAGGGGTACCTCCGGCAGGTCTCGAACCAACAGCTGGTGTCTGCTTAGTTCACATGCATTTATGCTCTGGCATCGGATCTTGCTATACGGACGTTATAAGGGCAATGATGATCATTTTCTGGTAATGCACTCTTTGTTCCATCTATCCAAATCTCCAATTTATTTATTAAAGTAGTATTGGGACACGTAGATGACGGGGTCAGGTGTGTGCGCGAAAGCCTCCTGTCAATATCTTTAGGCTGCTTGTTTTCTATTACGCTTTCAGACACTAGTGAAACACAAGCTTCATTTCGCGTTTCCTGTAGACTGTAGGTTTTTCCTCTCGTTGTAGTGATGTATTTGTACCATATTTTTTTGCAACCCTGCATGACTGGTGCTGCCACTTCGGGAAACAAATTTTTGAGTTTAGTCTGCGTTACGGAAAACATTATGTAGTTTTACCCTTCAAACAGTTCATACATATTGAATCATTTGTTTCGTGTCACATCCAGGACACTCCTAGATATCGTTAACCGCGTCGTGCGAGCGAAAGGAGATAAATTTGATGAATGTACGCACAATGTACGCAGAACCGACAGACGCACATGTTGGTGGCGATGAGGCCATATGGCGAGTGGAGTAAGAACCGGACTAATTTAATTTAATCCTGATGCGGAACAAGGTGGTCCAGGGAGATGACAATTGATTTGAAACTTGGGATTGTGCGGCTCGCTGTGTATAACAGCCAAAATGCCCTGAGCTGAGGGTACGCGAAAAGACAAGGGTATAGCATCCGTGCCGAGACTCTGATAGAGCCGTGTTTTGGTCCGTCAGCAAACCAGAAAGCGGAGGTCCGTGGTGCTATCGACTGTTGATTATCGAAACATCGCCTTCTTGCCAAGTCCTTCCTTGGGGGCAGTGCCTTGCTTAGCCACTACTTTCAGGCTCAATAAGCAGGATGCCGAAGCCATTGACCGCCGAAGTCACTGGTGGGGATAGTAGTAGTGTAGTATACCGTATACCGTGGCGGCCCTCAATGCCAAGTCGCTTAGGATAGGCTGTGAGGTGAGAGCCTATGTAGTGGCAGTCCAGATGCCACACCACAAACTTCAACCTTCTTGTAAAGCATACCACAGGTTGTACTGTGACGTCTCGTCTTCCTCTTCTCGGGTAACACGATTTGTGGTTCTATCGGCCGTTCATCATCGAGATTTGACAGCCTTCGCGAGGTCAGTAGCGGGGGCAGTTCTGATTGTAACACCAAGTCGCTTACTACTTAGGTAGCGACTCTTTCGCCGAAAGTGATCGATTTGCTGGCGGTGACGCCGTGGGCAAGTTAGATTTTCCTATATGACATGGCATAGCACGGGTCGTGCCGAATCGTCTTCCAGGCAGTAACACTTGCTGATTTGCGAGTCAGTTACAAGGATGTAAATAGCGTTGTGTACAGTTGTTTCTCTCTCTGCAAACTTACTGATGCCTCGGATGTACACTCCATATCCGATACGAGTCAATTTGCCATGCATCACTCGATCCTGTAATCTCACTAGTGCGCTCCCCACTGCCATACTTTGTGTACGACTCGGACGGCTTTTCTGCGACATGGCAACGGTCGCGGCCGAGTCAGAAGCGCCATCCATACTCCCACCGCCGCCGGCATCACCGCAGATCTCGAGACCAGGACCGTCACCCCCAAAACTTCAAGGATACGACTTTTACAGGGCCGTTCTCGGTAGTCCAAAGTATGTCGTCGCACCCATGGTCGACCAGAGCGAGCTGGTACGTTTTGCGCCGCGTGACAGTGTTCTGTATTGGAAGGCTAATTGGCATGATAAAACCCGGTCTTTTTGTGTGACTATCGGTCTGTCGATGGTGAAGTAGCCATGGAGAATCTTGGCACGCCGGTATGGTGCACAGGTCAGCTAGCTTTCGCCTCTTTCATTTTCGTTATACAGACTTTAATTGCAGCTCGTTTGTACCCCGATGATCAATGCCAAGGTGAAATTGGTGTCCTTTCAGGCAGATTTTATCCACTGACATCATGCCATGCTTGGTGCGCAATGTGCTATCGTTGGTCTACATCCTAGATGTTCTGCCTCAATAAAGGAAAGAAGGGACACCGAGATAAATTTTTTGATCTCTCTCATGGCGAAGAAGGCGGGCGGGCGGACCGTCCTCTCATAATTCAATTTTGCGCCAACGATCCCGAGCAACTCCTCGAGTCTGCACGGGCACTCCAAGACCATTGTGATGCGATCGACCTGAACCTGGGATGTCCACAGGAGATCGCGCGATCCGGACACTATGGGGCGTTTCTAATGGAAGACTGGGACCTGATATACAAGCTCAGTAAGTCAAGTCTCATTCCCCTTCCATCCTTGTCATTTTAACGTCATTTTCTACGTGTCGAAAGTTAACGTCCTCCATCGGGAGCTCAAAGTGCCAGTCACTGCCAAGTTCCGTGTGTTTCCCACCATCGAAAAAACGGTCGAGTATGCACGCATGCTCGAACGCGCGGGTGCACAAATACTCACCTGCCACGGCCGGCTACGTGAGCAACGTGGCCAAAACTCCGGATTAGCAGATTGGGTCAAGATACGTGCCGTCAAGGAGGCCGTTTCTGTACCTGTCTTTGCGAACGGCAATATCCTTTACCATTCTGACATCGAGCGATGTTTGGCAGAGACTGGCGCGGACGCAGTGATGTCGGCGGAAGGGCAATTGTACAACCCGGCGTTGTTTGCGCCAGCAGGTACTAGTGTTAATACCGATGTGGAACCACTCGTTTCGGAAACGAAACGCACATTCGATGCAGGGCTCCACCTTCCGCATGCAGACCTAGCACTCGAGTACCTGGAGATTGTACAGGGTCTGAAGACGCCCACGTCCCTGAGTGCGGTCAAAGGCCACTTATTCAAGTTGCTACGACCTGCTCTTGCGCGCGAGACCGATCTGCGGGACGAGCTAAGCAAGATTCGGGGCCCGCGATCGATGGAACGGTATGTGGAAGTAGTGCGAGAGATGAAGCAACGGATGGATGTGAGCACCTTGTCTTGCATTGACGTGCATGGGATCTTGCATGGCTGATAAATTTTCCCCTTTTAATGTGCTTTTTCTCACCTTGATCCTTGGGGTGTGGACACGATCATAGCGTAATGCCAAGGACGCAGAGGGTCGACCCACGGAGGAGCTGATCAGGCTAGAACCTACGACCGGGCTGAAGATCCTCCCGCACTGGCTTGCTCAACCCTATTTCCGCATACCATCTTCGACTACGAAAAATACTTCGGAGACGGAGACGAAACGCGTGCATGGTTCGGATGCTGGACATGAATCAGATGAGAGAGACGGAGATGAGAGGCGGAGGCAAGAAGGCATTAAACGGGTCAAGTTGATGGCTGTCTCTCAGGTTGCGATTCCACTACCATCATAGACTCCCGGGACCCGTGTTCGTAGTAGATTATCACACTTTATTTTCATTTCTTTGGTTTCTCGCCCAGCACCAAGTACTGTTCGCGCTGAGCAAGCGCTGAGAGTCGCGATGCTAGTCTGCCCAGGAATTATTGTTGAAGCTGAACCTTCCGCGATTGCTCACCAACATGTGTACATCCTATCAGAACCTCTCAGCAAGGCACATCGAGGTGATCTGCAGTTCCTCAGTGAGTACCTAGTCCGGCTCGACCGGCATAGTTAGGCGAAGGTTCGACTTGCACTCAGACAAACGTGCAGAATTGGTCCACCCGCTTCTCGTGGAGATCTGAATGGTCTCAGTAGTCCACCGACAGTACACAGAAGCAACGCTGGACGTGCCCGTGTCATCACAAAACACCCATCTGTCAAATGGCATCGGGTTGTCATGTCGGCTATCAAATACGACAAGAGTTGTCCAGTGGATAGATTTTGTCCATCCAAGTTGCTCGGGCACAGGTCTTGGGTGACACCAACAGCTGACTGACCTTATTGGTGTGGAATATGAGTGACAGAGTAAACTCGGGTAGTGTGACAAGAATCCCGTGGAGATGATATTACAACCACAACATTAATGACACGGTCGAGTCCTTCGTCGATCCAGGCGTCATGAAAATGTTGTTGCAGATAGTACAGCTGAAAAGGTGGCCCTTCACTAGAAATTTCAATTGATCAGGTCAATGACACTCGACGCAACGAGCCTCGTGTTAACTTACAAACTTTGTAAAGCCCACAAGCGCTGTCGTAGTGCTGATCAAGGTGTCATGACCACTTTTCAATAGTAATCATTTCTTTGTTCGGTCTGGGTGCAGTGGTGACTAAGCAAAACTCGGTGGCGGACACTCGTTCTTGGCCGAATCCCACCTGACTTGTCGACCACTACCGCCCCGCATTCGCACCCACACAAGTTTGGTTCAAGTCCTCTCATTCTCGCAACAAAATGACAACTGGGTAAACAACATCTGCAGCTTGCATTTGTCTCGTTTTCGCAGCTAACGCAGCGGGTCGTCCAGGTATCTCGGTGTAACAGCTCCCATTTCAACTGCCGAATCCACCGAACGAGAGAAGGAGGTCACGGAAACGCTCATGGAAGAATTACGGAATCAGAAAACCTTTGAAACCGTAGAAGAAGCTCGGACGAGGTACGATCAAGATTTCCCCAAATCTCAATGCTCTCTCTGCAAGACCCTCATTGCGGGCCACGACATTACATGCTGAGATCGACATGACCTTTTGCAGGGAAGAAGTTCTTGGGCGCGTCGCCGCTCTCGTCAAAAAGTTTGTGTACCAAGTCTCTCTGAAACGTGGCCTATCAGAAACAGCTGCGAACGCAGCTGGTGGCAAGATTTTCACTTTTGGTTCATATCGCTTGGGTGTGCACGGTCCTTCCTCCGATATCGATACCCTGTGTGTAGTCCCAAAACATGTATCTCGCGAGGATTTCTTCGACGTGTTCGATGGCATGCTTCGGGAATTGGAGGGTGTGTCGGAGGTCTCGGTGAGTGGCATTCTTGATTGTACATCCCGATCTTTGGGCCAAGTGAACCATCCCAGGGTGTTCCCGATGCGTATGTCCCTATCATAAAAACAAAAATATCTGGTATTCCTCTGGATTTCTTGATGGCGCGGTTAGCCCTATCATCCATACCCGATGACCTATCATTAAAGGACGACAATCTCCTGCGGAACTTGGATGAGCGATGCGTGCGTAGTCTTAACGGTGGGGTACCCTGTCAACGCGGCATCTTGAACTCAGACTAACTGGAGTCCAGGTTCGAGGGTGAACGACGAGATCTTGCGATTGGTTCCTAATGTCCAGGTTTATCGCGACTCGTTACGGTGCATCAAACTTTGGGCCCAACGTGCGTCCCATTTCGTACTTGTTTACGTCACCCACAACGTCATTTTAGGAAGAGCCATCTACTCGAACGTGAATGGGTTCTTTGGTGGCGTTGCCTGGGCCATACTCGTTGCTCGAGTATGCCAACTATATCCAAATGCGATTGCTGGGGCAATAGTCAGCAGATTCTTTATTATCATGTATCAGTGGTGCGCCGCCTTCAACGTGCTGTCCGTCCAGACGATCTGACAGGGGACAGGTCTTGGCCACAGCCTGTCCTTCTGAAGCAAATCGAAGAAGGGCCTTTACAGGTCCGAGTATGGAATCCAAAAGTGCGCTTTTAGCTAGTTCTTTCATAATGGAGAGTGGATTGACGTTGTGCAGTTGTACCCTGCAGATCGGTCACATCGAATGCCCATCATCACACCTGCGTATCCTGCGATGTGTGCTACTCACAACGTTACAGCCTCGACACAAATGATTGTCACCGAAGAGTTTAAGAAAGGTGTTTCGATCTTGTTTTTATCTTTCCGTCTTGTTTGATTAAACGTCTCAAGGTGCCGACATTGTGGATCGAGTCATCGTCGGGACTGCAAGTTGGAGTGAACTTTTTGCAAAGCACGATTTCTTCCACAAGTATCGATATTACCTACAAGTCATTGCATCCACCGGTGACTCCGAACTGCAAATCAAATGGTAAGTAGTGTCAGATTGAGGTTTAGTCCACACACAATCTGCAAACTGCACCCAGGGCAGGAACTGTTGAGTCACGAATACGGCAGCTCGTTATGAAGCTCGAATACGTCGATTCTCTCATCTTGGCCCATCCATTCATTAAAGGTTTTGAGCAAGTGTCCCACTGTATGTCCCGAGAGGAAGTGTGTCAAGTGGCACAAGGGCAAATGTCAGACGTGATCGCAAAGCGCACGAAGGCTGTCATCGAAGGGATCGAGGATGCTAGCACTGTTTACTCGACAGCGTTCTACATTGGCCTCCTCGTCGAGCCCAAACCAAGTACGCTTGCGATTCCATCAAGCGTATCAGGACACGACTCTGATGTATCTCGATTTTCCTCCAAGTGGGTTCGGTTGGTCCAAGAAAACTGGATATATCATACCCCACCACAGAATTCACAAAGCTAGTCAAGATGTGGGAAAAGTACGACGAATCTCAAATGGGCATCTTCGTTCGGAACATCAAAAGGTATTTCAGGATAAGGGGGTCGTCTTCTTCATACAAACTTTTCGTATAGTTCTGCTTTGCCGGATTATGTCTTCGATGAAGGTGAACGACAACCAAGACAAGCGTTGAAGCGGCCCAAAACAGGCAAAGTGCGTATTGGATATTCGGTCTTTCCTTCCATTATCCTTCGATTCTGTTAATCACCACTTACCGTACGACATGAAGGGACCGGGCAAGTCGAACTACACATCTCCCGACATGCCGAACAAGAAGCGACGGTCCGTGTCCCGCCCCTCTCGCTGGGCTAATGCTGACTCCGCAGCATCGCATGTCTAGCAGGTCTGAGATGCCAGTTACCGCCGCGACGAAAGACGAAGAAGAGGGCGGAATTCCGGGGTTGTCGATCAGCTCGGCACCGGCTCCGCAAAGCCTAGAAGAATTCATACCTCCACCGATTGAAAGGATAATCAAGACGCCTCAGCTCCCGTTGCATGATAGCGTGGCTTTAGCTGCAGGCGCTGTTGCAGCCCAATAGGAACCCCGCCATGGTCATGGGCTCTCGCAAGTGCACGTCTCCGGGAACACATCCTCTCAAGACTTCCCTCATCGACCGTTGGCCCATTTGCTCGTTTCGGAATCGTGGCACTTTCGAGATTTGGCTCATACACCACTCGTCGACGCATACAGTCTTTGGCTGTTGCTCTGTTCCTTTTCTATGGATTTATTCATTCTTCTCTCCACAGGCATCCCCCCTAAAACGAGGCATTACATGGACTTGTGTGTGCGCGCTGCGACTTCAACATGGGTATAACTAGGCGATAGGGCGTTCAGCTGGACGGTTCAGCGTCCTCCTTGTGGCCATAGTTTCTATGCCCCTTATAGACTGTCTCTTTTTTCTTTTTTTTTTCGTTCTGCTTGGTTTCGTTCATCTTGTTTCGGTTTTCTAACGCTTCTTTTTCATCGTCTGGCATTCGTCTCGAATGCTCCTGAATCACACCACACACAAACACACAATATCATCCTTGTACGATGGCGTTTCGTGGTCCACCCCCATAACTCTTTTTTTTCCGATAGCCAAGACGAAAACAAAACTTGTATCGTAATTTACGCATCAACTATAAATACATATTTTTCTGCGGATGTTGCGTTGCGGTCGTTCGCCTCTGACTAATGTCCAGTGACCCAGAGAAACATCAATAAGCTCATGTAAACACCATCAGAATCGAACACGGTTGCCTAAAAGTAACACGCGACGGGCGGTCTAGCGATCGTCGACAGCCTCCCCGGAATCGTTGGCGGTGGCGCCACCACCGCCGACGTCCACGTTGGGCGCTGCGAGGCGAGATACCCTCCGATTCGGGGTGAACGCCGTCCCCACCCCCACCCCTACCCCCAACCCCATCCCCGTCGGCGTTGTCGGCGTCATGGTCGCCACCGTTCCCATCCCCTCCATTACCGTGCGCATCAACGTCGCCATGGGATCAAACTCCGGTGGTTCATCCGCCTCATCTCCGAAGCCAAAGCCAGAGCCAAAGCCAGACTCGGACGTCCACCCCGGAGGACCTGACGGACCGGGCGTTGCGAGTACGATTTGATGGACGGATTCAAAGGCGAGGTGAGCGCCGATCTTAAAGTCGTCTGATTTCCAGAGACGTTGGTAGAGGTAGGCGTCCGAGGTGGGGGTGGAGAGTTCGGAGGAGAGGGAGTGGGGTGTACGGAGCCAGACGCGGAGGTGGTGGCTTGCCCCGGGGGGAGATGAAGAGATGGGGACCGTGCTGGTCGTTTGGCAAGGGAGTGAGGAGGAGCAGGGGAAGCGGAGGGCAAGGGCGGCGAAAGTGAGCATTGGTGTCAGTACGGGGTCCCTGACGATCAAGTGGAGAGTACTTGCTAGATCACAAAAGAGACTGATCGGGGGTCGCAGTAGAGCCTTAGTTGGTAGTTGTCGAAGAGCGTTCTGCCCGCTCCGCCGGCTTCGTAGTCGAGCGAGAGCGCGTACGTCCCAGGTTCGACGCACGTCCATCTACGTCATAGGGGAAAGTCAACTCGAGAGGGGGAGGGAAGGAGGAAAGGGGAACGAGACCTGAGAATGAAGCTGACATGGGCGCGTCCGACCATGCATCTGTAGATCGACATGTCCTGGGTCGCGTTGAGGAGGCGCGCAAAGGAGGCGTCGGCGATGGCGCGCAAGTCGGGGTCTTTGCCGAACCAGAGCTCTTGTTCGGCAAACATGCAGTGGTCGACGCCCCCCGTGCGCAGCCAGGTGCGAAGGTGGTAGAGACAACCTGTGGGGATGCTGGTTCTTGGAGGGAATACACTAGTTTGGACGAGATCAGATGCGTGTGAGTGGGAGGGAAAGGGGCGAGCGTTACTCACAAGACGACAAAGTCTAATTTGCGGGGGTCTACGGAAAGCTTCATAGTAACGGGTGTACAGAGGGCACGTTCGACTTGGCCGATTTTCATGGACAAGGAGAAGGTGTAGTGGTTTGGCTGGTCTGGCTCTGACTCGACTCTAAAATCAGTGAGTGACTGGTTCAACATGAACGACAAGGAGGCTCACAGGATGAAGATCTGCACGTGAGTGTCGCTTGCAAAGAGATTATAGGTGTACATGAACGTCTCATTTGGTTCCATCTGAAGAAACGATTGAGGGGAACTTGAAGTTCGAAGGAAGCACCATGAGCTGGGTGTGATTTATATGACGCAAAATGAAAGGATACCGACTGTAAAGTTGAAGATGACGGCAGCTCCAAAGGCCCACCACTGAGAGACCTATCGCCGCGTGTGGAGACAAGGATGCATCAGAAACGAGACGAAAGCACCAACGACCCTTACGTTGTGCCCATCCCTGACCTCATACTCAGACTGAGGCTCCGGCTTGGCGGTTCATATGGTTCGTATACGGGGAGGATGGACTCGTGGTCGTTGTCTTCCGTGCCCGTGGACATGTCTGTCTCGGCGACATCCTGACAAATGACTTGCCAGATCTCCGGACGAAAGGTAGTTTGATCCAGGGTGAGTTCAGATGACCAGTTCGTTCGTTTTCTGGTTGTTTTCTTCCGAGACGCAAGGGAGGTGATTCAGGAGACGACAAAAGACGCCTTTGGAACGCATTGGACCAATAGAAATAGTGAGCGCCTGACAGGATAGCTCATAGTGAGAGTGCTGGAGTCTACTAAAAGCATCAAACTCACACATACCGGGTGGACGCCTCATCCGAATGGCCAAGTCGGTATCAGATGATCTCCGGCTTATCGTAGAGTCCCCGCGGAAGATGTACTCGATATAGATCCCTTTGAAGCCACTACACATAGCTTGCCCGACATTGTCCAAGTGTAAGCAGCGTATGGAGTAGAATAAAAAGTTTTTTTTTCCGATTTCAAGAGTGGCATGCGTCACAGTGTGAAGGTATGCAGCGAGTTACTAACACCTTTCAGACATTGCATCGAGAGTCATCGAGCCTTGTAGAAGTGCGGTGTCGTTCGCGGGAGTTGTACTAATATTGTATTCGGTTGTCATGGTTTTTCGGATGCAATGTCCAAAATGGGACTTGGAAGACAAATTTACAAAGCTGTGCACCCCGATAGGGAAGGTGGTCACGTGTAGGCGGTCACGTGACTTGGGGTTCCCCTCCGTGCACATTTCCGGCGGGCTCGCGACGCGCGCGATTCGAGTGAGTGCGACGGGCGTCGTGCGGCGCGTGGCGGCGCTTGTCGACCTCGGGAGGGGAAGTGTATTGCAGGGGAATGTATCGCGTCGCGTGAATAGCTATTTAGAGTACGGCAATGGGCAGTAAAGTGGACTAGACCACTGTAAAGTGCATGTAAAGTGCCCCCGTTTGCGGGAGATAAGTGAGATAAGTGACACACCCCGGAAAATTTACAAAATTTACGCGTGGAAAACGGACGCTGATTGGCTGTGCCTGTAAAATTTACACGGTCCAGCACGCTGGCCGGGAACCGGGGCCGCCCCATCGTTAGCCACACCGCACCTCCAGACCTCGACGCCGTCCTCTGGCAGCACGCGCTGACGCGCGCGTCTCGTTTTCGAAGCTCCCGCACGCTTCAAAATGGATTTCGGGCCTCGTTTCAACTCGTTCACTTGCTCTGATCATTACTTACTTAATACTTAGACTACGAGTAGTCGTTTATCTAGTGGTTCTATGGCAACAAAAAAGCAAACCGCCCCCCTCCCACACCAAGGACGTGCTGCCAGACCTGCCGGCTCACCGTTCGCCGTCGCTCGTCGTCGCGCTGCGCGAGTGCGAGCCCAGCACCTCTCGCGTCCGCCAACGCGCCTTACGATCCGGGATTCTCCGAGGTGAGACCCATTCACAAATTTACAGCACAGCTTTGTAAATTTCTTCGACTTATCCAAGAAAGGAAACTTTCCTTGATGATTGCCTGTCAATGTCCATGGCGAGCCCGACAACTGCAACAACTCTGGCGACCGCTCCGGTTCAAACGTCTACACAGCGAACGTGCAGTACGCGAGGACAAACGATGGCCTGGTTGGGAGGTCGTCGTAGGGATCGAGGTCCATGCTCAGATCAAGTCACGCAGAAAATTGTTTTCTGGTCCGTACCAAGTCTATCCAACAAGATTTCTTTCTGTTGATGCCTCGTTCGACACGTAGACGCGCTCACTTCCAAACCCGGGGAGAAACCCAATTCGTTTGTCACCTGTTATGATGCTGCATTGCCAGGGACGCTTCCAGTGAGCAACGCGCACGCGTCTCGTCGATCACGTCTCACGTAGAAACGCAGACATTGAACCCTAAATGCGTCGAACTCGCCATTCGAACTGCTATTGCACTCAACGCACAAGTCCAGCCTCGCTCGGCATTCGACAGGAAACACTACTTCTATTCCGATCTGCCCGCTGGCTATCAAATTACACAGCGCTATGGTGAGTGTGATGCGTCGTCACCTCGTGCGCATATATGCGGCACCTATACACGTGTTGGGTAGTGCCGTTCGCGAAAGGGGGTCACTTGGATTTGTCGTCTTCGTATGATAACCTCCGAGTTGGCATCACCCAGATACAGCTGGAGCAGGTTTGCAACGTGTCTCGACGCGTTCCATATGTATTCTCACCCCACATCTTTATTCTCAGGATACCGCAAAGTCGATATTTGATGCGCGTCGCGGAATCACTCAGGTCGATCTCAACCGAGCGGGTTCAGGCTTGGTGGAAATCGTTTCTGAACCAGATATGAGGTCCGTTGCGCATTGAATCGAAAGTTGGACTTTGTTCAAAGGGTGCTCTGTTGTGCTTTAGGTCCCCAGAAGAGGCGGGCAATTATGCTCGCACCCTCCAGGCTATGTTGAGAGCCGTAGGGGCTAGCGATGGAAACATGGAGCTCGTGCGTACATCGTCCACGTACCCTACCCCGCTTGACGGTGTACCTTAGGGATCGCTCAGATGTGATGTGAACGTGTCCGTAAATAAGCATGGGCATCCCCTTGGGACGCGATGCGAAATCAAGAACCTCAATAGTGTCAAGTTCATGATGATTGCCATCAGTATGTCTCTGTTCGTTCCCGACGTCCCAAATACAATTCGTTATATGGCCCCTTAGCATCTGAGGTCTTCCGTCATATCGACCTCCTCGAACGCGGTCAGACTGTTCCTCAAGAGACGCGTGGGTTCGACGAGGTCAAGGCGGAGACGTTCAAGCTAAGAAGTAAAGAGGACTCTCCAGATTATAGATACATACCAGACCCCAATCTGCCGCCACTTCTCCTATCTCCCGTTTGTACTTCTTTATTGCCGCGTACATCATGCATTTACTCTAGACTTCCAGGAGTACATTGATCGTGTTCGGAGGTCCATGCCAGAGCTTCCTCAGGAGACACGTGCGCGATTAATGAGCATGAGTTTGACTGAACAGGAAGCAGAGGTACTCATGGCCGTGGACGCTGGACGAGAAGTCCGCTTTGATGGTGAACCTGCCAAAGGAGCCGTCCAGTACTTTGACTGCCTCGCCCAAGGACGCTCCGCAAAGGCGGCCGTGAACTGGTACGTGATGTGTCCAAGCACCCTATTCTGCCTCGTGTTCTGAACGGGCTAGGATGATTCATGAGCTCCTTGGTCAACTCGCTGCTCGCAAGGAAACGTTTAGCGACAATCCAGTCTCGGTGGAGCAGATGGGCGAGTTGGTGGACATGGTGCAGAATGGAAAGATTACAGGTACTTGCATCGTTGTTTTGCTTCGTCAAAGGTGCTTATGCGTGATGTCTAGGGAAATCGGGGAAGGCCCTGTTGCGTCACATGGTTACTTCACGTTCGACAGCTTCTCCGTCGATACTGGCAAGAGAGTTGGGTCTGCTGGCGATATCCGACGACGATGGGTCTCTCTTGAAG